>JACXGM010028800.1:0-13875 GCA_016801145.1 Umbra pygmaea | reverse complement strand
CGAATTGTTCCTTTTTAGGAAGGACGTTTTTGCAAGAGTTTAATCTACTAGTTAGCTCCGCCATAGGTGCTTAGCGAAAAACCACTGGTGATAGGTCGTAGTGTTATCCAATTGCGTACAGTGAGATTTTCAAATGCATACTTGGTGCCGCCCCTCGAGCTGGGTCATTTTCATTACTAGATCCCAGACCCATATCTCCCCCGGATTTGGGTCTGGATTTTTCCAGGCTAGGTGAGAGCAGCTACATTCACACACTTTTTAGACTGCTGCCATTCCTACAGTTTTAAGTCCACATGCACATATCTAATATCAAAATGGTCAGTTGGTTTGAAAGTAAAGTTCTCCATAGACAGTAATTGTAACCTTTTGACTGAGGCTATTTAATATGCCCAGTCACCCAGTGACTCCAGTCACTCTGCCCATTCGAACCAGTTACTCTGCCCATTCCAACCACTTCACACAGTTACTCCTTCCACTCCATTCAATTACTCCGCCTTCTCCAATCGATTACTCTGCCCACTCCAACCAATCCACACAGTTGCCCTGCCCACTCCCCAGTTACTCTGCCCTCTCCAATCGATTACTTCGCCCACTCTAACCAATCCACACAGTTACTCCTTCCACTCCACCCACTTACTCCGCCCTCTCCAATCGTTTGCTCCGCCCACTCCAACCAATTCACACAGTTACTCCTCCCACTCCACCCACTTACTCCGCCCTCTCCAATCGATTGCTCCGCCCACTCCAACCAATACACACAGTTATTCCTCCCACTCCACCCAGTTACTCCGCCCACTCCAAACACTCCAGCCCACTCTAATTGGTTAATCCGCCCACTCCAAATACTCAGCCAGTTACTCCGCCCAGTCCACCCGTTGACTCCACCCACTCTGCTGAATCGAACAGTTACTCCGCACACTCCAACCACTCCCCACATTTACTCTACCCCCTCCACCCAGTTACTCCACCCACTCAAAACCCTTTACCAATATAATTTGCCCCCTCCAACCAGTTACTCCACCCACCCTTCCCAGTTACTCCGCCCACTCCAAACACTCTAGCCAGTTACTCCGCCCCAATCCAAACACTCGAAACAGTTACACCAAACACTGTTAATCATGCTAGCATCATGCCAACCATGGTAATAGTGGTATGTTAGCATCATGCTAGTATCATGTTAATCATGCCAATATCTTCCTAAAAACATGCTCGCATCATGCTAGTAACATGTTTATCATGCTAGCATCATGCTAATAATGCTAATATCTTACTAAAAACATTCTAGCATCATTGTAATCAAGCTAATATCTTGCTAAAACATGCTAGTATAATGCTAGCAACATTTTTATCATGCTAGCGTCATGCTTATCATGTTAATATCTTCCTAAAAACATGCTAGCATCATGCTAAGTATACTAATATCTTACAAAAAATATGCTAACAACATGTTTATCATGCTAGCATCATGCTAGCATCATGGTTATCCTACTAATATCTTACAAAAACATGTTAGCATCATGCTAATCATGCTAATATCTTACTAAAAACATGCTAGCATCATGCTAATCATACTAATATCTTACTAAAAACATGCTAGCATCATGTAAGCAACATGTTTATCATGTTAGCATCATGTTAGCAACATGTTTATTATGCTAGCATCATGCTAATATCTTACTAAAAACATGCTAGCATCATGCTAATCATGTTAATTTCTTACTAAAAACATGCTAGCATCATACTAATCATGCTAATATCTTACTAAAAACATGCTAGCATCATGTAAGTAACATGTTGTTCATTCTAGCATCATGTTAGCAACATGTTTATTATGCTAGCATCATGCTAATCATATTAATATCTTACTAAAAACTTCCTAGCAACATGTTTATCATGCTTACATCATGTTAGCAACATGTTTATCATGCTGAAATCTTCCTAAAAACATGCTAGCATCATGTTAATCATGGTAATATCTTATTAAAAACATGCTAGCATCATGTAATCAACATGTTTATTATGCTATCATCATGTTAACAACATGTTTATTATGCTAGCATCATGCTAATAATGTTAATATCTTACTAAAAACATGCTAGCATCATGTTAATCAAGCTAATATCTTGCTAAAAACATGCTAGCATGATGTTAGCAACATTTTTATCATGCTAGCACCATGCTAGCGTCATGGTTATTATGCTAATATCTTCCTAAAAACATGCTAACATTATACTAAGTATATTAATATATTACTAAAAATATGTTAGCAACATGTTTATCATGCTAGCATCATGGTTATCCTGCTAATATCTTACTAAAAACATAATAGTATCATGCTAATCATGCTAATATCTTACTAAAAACATGTTAGGATCATGCTAATCATGCTAATTTCTTACTAAAAACATGCTAGCATCATGTTAATCATGCTAATATCTTACTAAAAACATGCTAACATCATGTAATCAACATGTTTATCATGCTAGCATCATGTTAGCAACATGTTTATTATGTTAGCATCATGCTAATCATGCTAATATCTTACTAAAAACATGCTAACATCATGTTAATCATACTAATTTCTTACTAAAAACGTCCTAGCAACATGTTTATCATGCTTGCATCATGTTAGCATCATGTTTATCATACTAAAATCTTCCTAAAAAAATGTTAGCATCATGTAAGTCATGCTAATATCTTACTAAAAACATGCTAGCATCATGTAAGCAACATGTTTATCATGCTAGCATCATGTTAACAACATGTTTATTATACTAGCATCATGCTAATTGTTTATATCTTATTACAAACATGCTAGCATCATGCTAATCATACTAAGATCTTACTAAAAACATCCTAGTAACATGTTTATCATGCTAGCATCATACTAGCATCATGTTTATCATGCTAATATCTTCCTAAAAACATGGTAGCATCATGGTAATCATGTTAATATCTTACGAAAACATGCTAACATCATGCTAATCATACTAATATCTTACTAAAATCATGCTAGCAACATGTTTATCATGTTAGCATCATGCTTATCCTACTAATATCTTCCTAAAGACATCCTACCATCATGATTATCATGATAATACCTTACTAAAAACATACTAGCATCATGTTTATCATAGTAATATCTTGCTAAAAATATCTGAGCATCATGCTAATCATGCTAATTTCTTTATGAAACCATTCTAGCATTATTCGAGCAACAGGTTTATCATACTAGCATCATGCTAATCATACTACTAGTGGCGGCAAGAACACTTCACACAATTTCCCCAGAAATTGTACCAATTCTAGTTCAATAATAATATTTAACATCTTATCAGGAGCGATCAGAATAAAGTTTTCCCAGATGTCAGACCCACCTCTCTTCCTAGATGCGTCCATAGAAATCAAAATAAATCGATAAGAACAAACTAATGTTTGTCACTATAGAGGCTACTATGACCCAAACACAATATTGTGCATTATGCTTTGAGCGGGCTAGAATTCAGATTCAAAACGATGCGGTCCCAGTAGCAATGGCTGCACAGGACTGCGTGTGCCGGTGGCGCAGCGAACCACTCAGGTGATTCATTCAGTGAATGAAGCAGTTGCTGCTTCGGACGTCATATATCACGTGATTTTTCCGTACCAAAGCAACCTTCAGAGCGGTGGTTCAAATGGAATTATAGTTAATTTTTTGAACTCACTATAATCACAGAAATGTGTGTGCAATGTGCAATGTGTTCTTTCTTGATTTCCCTCCCAAATTGATGTATTTGTTAACAAACACAAGACACGTTCACAACCAAATTCCAAACTTTATTGTTTTTTGTGGAGAAGGCAATTACATTTTTATTTATGCAAGTTCCCCAATTGACTTAGTTATTTTAGTCATTATTTATTTATCCATGAGTTCATACTCAAAATGTATTCATTTTCGACTCAAAGACATTCATGGCTAATATCTATGAAAACAGTTTGTGCCACAATGCTATGCTTAACTTTCACCACCAGATGTCCTCATAGAGTTCTGAAGCTTCGAGTACTGAACCTTTTTTCGATACAATTGGATTGAAACGCTTCACTAGTCCAGAAAGCTTCAGTTTGCCATCACTACTGGCTCCCCATCAATGCCTACTGCTTACGCTACATTGACTTTACTCACTGTAGTAGTAGGCTTTTATGATCACTGACTGGGCTTTGCTGTCTCTGTCATGGTTTATGTGTCTTGTCTGTTGTTTTTCTGTTTCGTTGGACTTTTTCATTCCCACATCTCATCACCATTCACTTTGTGTGTAATTGTCAAATTTGTGATTGCACCTGTTGATCATTAAGCTATGCCCAACTGGTATAAATCACACTGTATTTGTCAGTTAAGTGGTCGGTTATTGGTAGTGTGTATTCATGTTGCCTGGTCGTAACTGAATGTTCTTATATGTTATACTGCATACAATTTATTTTTCACAATAAGTTAACTAATTCTTTCTATAGAGATATCCTTGTCTAAGCCAGTGCTCGTGTGCTTCTTTGATTTATATTTATTCAGTATTTTGGTGTGTTCCTAGGTTTTGTTCGTATTTACTTTCTTCCATTAAAATACCTGTTCATGGATTACTGCATATTTTTAATAGAACGTGGGGCAGCACCACTAATATGTATGTAAATGTTCTAAAAAAAAAGTCAGACAGTGCAGTGGGCCTGCCCAACCAACTTAATTTCTGTGCCCCAGTGATGATTTCTTTTTTGTATCAACAGCACAGCCAACTGGCCCACAGTATATCTTCCGTTGCTCCAGATGTTGCCACAATACTATATCTCAAGAATGTAATCACTGCTAATGTTGCTTTGCCAAAAGTGTAGCAATAATGTAGCACCACCCAATGAAAACAGAATTTATTAAAAAAATAAAAAACACAAAATGTTTTGTTAATTATTATCAAATTATTTCAGTTTCAAAACTTTTCCTAGAATATAAAAAACTGAAAATGGTCATTTGTTGAATTTGTTGAAATCAGAAGTATTTCAATCGAACACATCTCAACAGGGCATGTTACAGTACATGTTAACATAGAACCCCTTATTTGATATCACCTTCACAATTCTTGCATCCATTGAACCTGTGGGTTCTAGAGTTTCTGCTTGGATTTCTTTGCAGGATGTCAGAATAGCCTCCCGGAGCTGCTGTTTTGTTGAGGACTGCTTCCCACCCTCATAGATCTTTTGCTTGAGGATGCTCCAAAGGTTTCCAATAGGGTTTAGGTCAGGGGAGCATGGGGGCCTCACAATGAGTTTCTCTCCTTGTATGTTAATAGCAGCCAATGGCACAAAGGAATTCTTTGCAGCATGAAGATGATTTTGCTACCGAAGGCACAGTTCTTCTTTTGAACCATGGAAGAAAGTGGTCAGTTGGAAACTCTATATGTTCTGAGGTCATTTTCACACCTTCAAGGACCCTAAAGGGGCCTACCAGCTCTCTTCCAATGATTCCGGTCCAAAACATGACTCCGCCACCTCCTTGCTGACATCGCAGCCTTATTGGGACATGGTGGACATCCACCAACCATCCACTACTCCATCCATCTGGACCATCTAGGGTTGCACGGCACAAATCAGTAAAAAAGACTGTTTGAAAATTAATCTTCATGTATTTCTGGGCCTACTACAACTGTTTCTGCTTGTGAGCATTGGTCACAGCAGTACTACGAAGGCTGTCTCAATTCAAACTCTGCACCCTTCGAAGGCGGCATTCGTCACCGCAGCGCGACGAAGGCTGCCCCAGTTTGGAATGTCATTCAAATTCGACGCCAAGTGCGCCCATCATTTTCTCGTGCAAATGAAGGATACAAAAATGGACACTTCACAGCCTACCCTTCCCCAGAATTCATAGCGCACCGGTGACAAAGCAAATGTATTCGAAGATAATACATTTGTGGCCGAGAAATTCACATATAAATACACGTTTTTCTTTGTTCTTTATTGTCATGCTTCAACTGTGTGAAAACAAAACAGGGTTAAAACTTGTCAAAGCATTGGACCTGCCTCTCGCTTTACTTCTTCCAGGAGCTGTATTCTGCTAGCAACACTAACCAGGATGTCATAAGTTTGGTATTATGATAATAAAAGGCAGAATGTCAAAGCATATCAAAGTGTATAATTTCTCCAGCAACATAAATAAAATTAAAAGAAGCAGGTCAGGCTCCATAGTTACTTGACATTTTACATATGTCATGTAGGATGGCAGCTGTCCTCTCGCACCATTTGCGAGGCGGTAATTGGGAACACCTGGTGGCTAAATCAGTTATCCAATGACGGCTACATTTGCAGCCTCCAAAGGCCATGTAGGCTGCATTCTTCGAAGTCCGCGGCCTACGAAAGATGAAGCCTTCACATTGAGACACAGCTATAGAAACAGACCAGACACACACACACAAGGGAACCAGAGACAGGGTGAGGAAACACTAGGAATAGGGAAAACAGGAACAGAGGGCCTCAGGGAGGCGGGATCGTGACATTATGCCTCTATCTGCACAAACCCGTCTGTGTTCTGAATCAGCCACAAATCTTTTCACAGTATGATGAGCACGCTTAAGTTTTCGTGAAATATCTAATGTTTTCATACCTTGTCCAAGGCAATACACTATTTGACGCTTTTTCGCAGCAGACAGTTTCTTTTTCTTTCCCATATTGATTGAAACCTGTGGCCTGCTTAATAATGTGGAATATTGGAAATGGAAAATCGGAAGATGGCGGCAGCACCTGCTCATAGTTGTTTAGAAGGCTCCACTTATACGCAGGGGTTTTCTAACATTGCTGTCTTAATCCTATTTTGCTTGTTTTTGAAGGTAATTTTTTGGCCTCTAATCAATTTGCATCATATCCTTAAATGGAGTTGTAAAAGCAAAGGCAAACATGAACAAAGCAATACCAGCCTGTACAATGTCACCTGTGGCATTTTAGTATTGATTCCTGTTTTATTCATGCCCACTGCATCAAAACCTCCGGCTGCAAAGGCTCACTGCATTATAGTTTATCCACTGTGCATATTATCAGAAAAAACAACTGTATCTTTTTGGATTTGGGTATGCAGCAGTTTTCACACGGATTCTTAACGATGGCCGAGCTCAGGTTCTCATAACACCACTCGAAACTACAACGGTAGAACAATTATAAAATAACACCACTCGAAACTACAGCGGAAGAACAATTATAAAATAGCTAAATACTACTGCTACTGCTGTTACTATCGGGAGATGTTCATCTGAATCCTGGGCCACTTTCCCAATCGGAGTCTAACCAAATGGCGCATGAAAGCGTCTTGATGCAGTCAGTGTCACCAGCAGTTATTTCAGCCCTCCAGTCGGTCACAACATCTATATCCCCGCAACTCACCCTGGCTCCGGTATCAACTGGTGTTTGTCCCGGTGGTGCCGGGCCGAATGCTCCCCCTGTGTGTTCGCATGTGGAACCGTGGCTGGGTGGACGAGCCAGTCTGCCCATTGCTGTTGGGGATGCAAGGTTGTGTAGCTGGGGTTTGTCGGGTGCTCTGGGGGTGCCGGCTGGGCCCGAGTGGTGTTTGGGTTTGCGGACTTCGGGTTCAGGGGGAGTGCTGATCTGTGTTGCCTGGTGGATGTGGCGGCGGTGGCAGTGGTGACTGATCAGCCTGGGACCACTGGCTGTGATACTGGGGTGAGTTCTGTGCCTCATCTTAACCCATATAGTACACCAGATGTAGACTGTCATTTTCACGGCTGTCAACAAAGACAGAGTCCCGCAAGGGCCAAAAGACATGCAGAAAATCGCGCAATACTGAAACAAAAGAATCTAAGACCCTTTCAAACTGTGAATCACGCTAAAGTTATGTGGAACTCTGAAATTAAACCCAAAGGAATACTGGGAGGTCATATAAATATAAGAAAGATACTACTAAAATTAGGTCACATACAGAATTTACTTAGTGGTTCTAATTTGGATTTTTTGTGCATATCTGAGATTTGGTTTAATTATAATACTCCAACTGACTTAATCAACACATCTTTCCCCAAACATGAAGTTTTATATAGTTGTGCTTTATAATCCTCCATATCAAAAATTGATGTACATTTTTACAATTAACTGACAAATCTTTTTGCTCTTGTTGACAACCATTGTGAATGTATGATATTAGGGAACTTTAACATTAACTGGATGGTTAAGAGTAAAAAATCTAAATTAAAATCAAGCATGGAGAAATTTAAATTCAAACAGTTAATTGATAGACCCACTTGAATCACTAGGACAAGTGAAACTCTTATAGATCTGATTTTTACTAATAGGCCAGAGAGAGTTACTAAAACATATAATCTCATTACTAATAGGCCAGAGTAAGTTACTAAAACATATAATCTCATTACTAAAAGGCCAGAGAGAGTTACTAAAACATATAATCTCATTACTAATAGGCCAGAGAGAGTTACTAAAACATAAAATCTCATTACTAATTGGCCAGAGAGAGTTACTAAAACATATAATCTCATTACTAATAGGCCAGAGAGAGTTACTAAAACATATAATCTCATTACTAATAGGCCAGAGTAAATTACTAAAACATATTATCTCATTACTAAAAGGCCTGAGAGAGTTACTAAAACATATAATCTCATTACTAACAGGCCAGAGAGAGTTACTAAATCATAAAATCTCATTACTAATAGGCCAGAGAGAGTTAATAAAACATATAATCTCATTACTAATAGGCCAGAGAGAGTTACTAAAACATATAATCTCATTACTAACAGGCCAGAGAGAGTTACTAAAACATAAAATCTCATTACTAATAGGCCAGAGAGAGTTACTAAAACATAAAATCTCATTACTAATAGGCCAGAGAGAGTTACTAAAACATATAATCTCATTATTAACAGGCCAGAGAGAGTTACTAAAACATATAATCTCATTACTAATAGGCCAGAGAGAGTTACTAAAACATATAATCTCATTACTAATAGGCCAGAGAGAGTTACTAAAACATATAATCTCATTACTAATAGGCCAGAGAGAGCTACTAAAACATATAATCTAAAACATATAATCTCATTACTGGCCTTTCAGATCACAACATGATACTGATTGAAAGAAAGTTAACTAAAACTTGTGTAGTTTACCAAAATAAAACAGAAAACACAATATTAACAACAGGAATCCCCAAGTCAAAAGTAGGCAACTTTGAGCATGATTTGAAGGAAGTCAACTGGGAAAAGGTAACAAACCAGATTTAAACCATAGTGCAAGCCATTTTGTCTCTATCCTAAGCGATTTAACAAGTAAACATACAAAAACATGGAAATGTAGGCCTAAGAAATACTTTCTTCCATGGTTTAACAGTGACATCCTGCAGATAATCAAAAAGTGAGATCTTGCTCTTAACAGGTCACTTATGACAAAAAATAATACAGATCACCTTATTTACACTGGCCTGAGGAACAAAGCCATATCAGCTCTGCGAAAGGCAAAGACTAATTACTTCTCTAAACTTATTGAAGATGCCAATGGCTGCAGTTATAAATTGTGGCAGCATATACACTCACCTAAAGGATTATTAGGAACACCATACTAATACTGTGTTTGACCCCTTTTCGCCTTCAGAACTGCCTTAATTCTAAGTGGCATTGATTCAACAAGGTGCTGAAAGCATTCTTTAGAAATGTTGGCCCATATTGATAGGAATGCATCTTGCAGTTGATGGAGATTTGTGGGATGCACATCCAGGGTACGAAGCTCCCATTCCACCACATCCCAAATATGCTCTATTGGGTTGGGATCTGGTGACTGTGGGGGCCATTTTAGTACAGTGAACCCAATGTTCAAGAAACCAATTTGAAATGATTTGAGCTTTGTGAATTGGTGCATTATGCTACTGGAAGTAGCCGTCAGAGGATGGGTACATGGTGGCCATAAAGGGATGGAAATGGTAAGAAACAATGCTCAGGTAGGCCATGGCATTTAAACAATGCCCAATTGGCACTAAGGGGCCTAAAGTGTGCCAAGAAAACATCCCCCACACCATTAAATCACAACCACCAGCCTGCACAGTGGTAACAAGGCATGATGGATCCATGTTCTCATTCTGTTTACGCCAAATTCTGACTCTACCATCAGAAATCGAGACTCATCAGACCAGGCAAAATTTTTCCAGTCTTCAAATGTCGAATGTTGGTGAGCTCTTGCAAATTGTAGCCTCTTTTTCCTATTTGTAGTGAAGATGAGTGGTACCCGGTGGGGTCTTCTGCTGTTGTAGCCCATCCGCCTCAAGGTTGTGCGTGTTGTGGCTTCACAAATGCTTTGCTGCATACCTTGGTTGTAACGAGTGGTTATTTCAGTCAAAGTTGAGCTTCTATCAGCTTGAAGCAGTCGGCCCATTCTCCTCTGATCTCTAGCATCAACAAGGCATTTTTGCCCACAGGACTGCTGCATACTGGAGGTTTTTCCCTTTTCACACCATTCTTTGTAAACCCTAGAAATGGTTGTGCGTGAAATTCCCAGTAACTGAGCAGATTGTGACATTCTCAGATCGGCCCATCTGGCACCAACAACCATGCCACACTCAAAATTGCTTAAATCACCTTTCTTTCCCATTCTGACATTCAGTTTGGAGTTCAGGAGATTGTCTTGACCCGAACCACATCCCTAAATGTATTGAAGCAACTGCCATGTGATTGGTTGAGTAGATAATTGCATTAATGAGAAATTGACCAGGTGTTCCTAATAATCCGTCAGATGGCAAAAACATTTCAAAATAAATTGTCTTAAAGACTGTAATAAGTTGATTCATAGTGATGCGTCTATTGCATAGTGATGAGTCAATCTCCTGATGATTTAAAGTATGTTCACACTGGTTTCTTTCAAATCAAAGAAGTATCCTGTGACAAAGTAAAAGACGTTATGGTAAATTTGAGTAACTCCATGGCCAAGGACATTCACAACAGTTATGCCGCATTACTCAGGAAATATCATGGCTGTATGCTGGAGCCAATTACTCACTTGGTAAATTTGTCAATACAAACAAGGAGATTTCCAGAGAGCTGGAAAACAGCAATAATTACACTGGTTTACAAATCAAGAGATAAGGAAATAGCAAGTAATTATAGGCCCATTGCTATCCTTCCTGTAGTCTCAAAAGTTCTAGAAAAGATTGTCACTGAGCAATTACTTGAACATTTAGAGTCTAATCAGTTGCTTCATCCACAGCAGTTTGGATTTAAAAAATAATATTCCACAGGAACAGCTAATTGCTATTTCCTTGAAAAAATAAAAACCTCACTAGATAAGGGAAATGTTGTTGGGGCAGTGTTCCTGGACCTACAAAAGGCCTTTGACACTGTTAATCACAGTATTTTACTAAATAAATTAACTCAATTCAATATTTCACTAGAAGCTTGCAGTGGTTTAGGTCTTACATGTACGGGCGACAGCAATGTGTCAGGGTCAATGGAGTGATGTCAGTTATGCAGGCCAACAACATAGGAGTATCGCAGGGGTCTGTACTTGAACCACTGTTGTTTACAATGTACATAAATGACCTACCAAATTGCTGTCTGGGTGTCAGTTGTCAGATGTATGCTGATGATACTGTCGTCCATGTATCTGCTAAAACAACCAGCCTGGCAGGTGAGCAACTGACACTGGAGAATATTTCTAGATGGCTTGAGTTGTCTCATTTAACTCTTAATGTAAAGAAAACATTTTCCATGTGCTTGTCCATACGAAGCAGGACTGCGAGGAATGTATTTGAGGTACGGATCAAGAATGGAGTAATTGAATCCGTGAACAAAGTCAAGTACCTTGGTATTATTCTGGATAAGAATCTAAAATTTGATAGCCAGGTTAAGTACATTTGCAAGAAGGTCAAACCAAATCTAAATTGCTTTTGTTTTATTAGACAGGATTTGTCTTGTCAGATGGCAAAATTGTTTATGCATGCAATGATATTTTCCCATTTATCGTATTGCATCTCATCATGGTCACAAACCTCGTTAACTATACTAAAGCCTATTGTTTCGTTACACAAACAGGTAATAAAAGTTATGGATCAGAAACCCATTAGATGGCCCCATTGTGACATTTTAAGAAAGCATGATCTTTTTAGCTTTGATAGTTTCATTGACTTTAACAATCTCAAACTGATTTTTACATGTTTGAATAATCAGGTGTCACCACTCTTCTCTGAAATAGTCAGTAGGTGTCAGAGCTCTCATAGGGCAAACACACGAGCCACTATCAGCGGCGACGGTCTTGACGCAAAATATAAGACTTCTTTCGGTCAGTCTACCTTCTCTGCAAAAGGGTCAAAACTTTGGAACACTCTACCTATTAATTTAAAACTGGAAAACAATGGCAATATCTTTAATAGAGGACTTAAACAATGGCTAAAATCAAGAAAACAGTGTGTACACTAATGGCCTACCATAGAATTATTGTCTGTTCAAGTTGCCTTTTGCTGCATAGCCTATGTATGTAAATAATTCTTAATATAATAACATCTTAATGTATTTAAATTTTTTTACTACTGTTCGATTTCTGTTATCTTTATTATGATTATTATTATTTTCTCTAGTATTATTATTTCCTTTGTCTTTTGTTTTTCTCTCTTTCATGTAAAACCTCCCATGGACAGGTGTTTAAAAAATTAGCAAGTGTGCTAAACCACTTAAGCAATACATCTGGTTCGTCCAATGTTACTGTGATGTCCATGTCAAATAAAGCAAATCAATCAATCAATCAAATCAATCAATCCTTCTTAAGTATATTTCCTTTAATTGGGCTCACCTGGCAAACTAATTATCACAGGTGTCTGAGATTGATTTCAGTGATCCAAAGAGCCCGGAGACACAATACCATCCATGAGTTTGAATGATAAACAAAAGATTTAATGTTTATGACACTTAATTCCAATTTGCATAATAATTTGGAACGCAGTATACATCAATGATTCAACCACTAAGTTTTTGGTGAAATACAATGAGTATGATTTTTTAGGGAGAATTTGACAATAAGGGGGCAATCCTTAAGTAGTTAAGTAATCTAAACATAACATAGTGCAATCCTTTCAGTTTAGTCATTGTAAAAATCACTGCATCCAATAACAAACAATGTAAGACACGTGTTTCAAAATGACTCTTTGAAGTGCTACAGGTAATCTGTTACATGTAATTTCACATTAGGCAAAAATGTAACTGTACTTCATCTATCACAATCGACACAAAGTAATTTCCATAATTTTCATTCTATAATAAAAAGTGTGATCAATGAATACATCTTGTCCAACCAAATGTAACACACACTATGACATGAAATGTGATTACTGTAAAGAAATGTTCACTTTAGTACACACTACACTAATTTGCATCAATTTGTTCTTCTGAATTTGGCCATAAATACTCATCCACTTCACAATGTGTGTCTTCATAGTTCATTCATCTCGGGAAAATCTTGAATGATGATTCCAAGCCTGACATTGCTCAACAGTGATGTCATCACGTGGCTCATCCATGGCCTAAAGGAGATGAACATACTGATGGGAACGGCGGTCATTGAACTTCCATAATGAAAAATCCTTATTAGGGTTCAGGAAAGAAGAGTATTGGGCCAGATACAGGGTCAGTATTGAATCAGAATTGGGAATGGGCCCAAAATCATTCCTGAACCACCTCTACATGGTGGAACCTAACATTATCCCACATAATAACACAGACTCAATGATATTGAGGAACTCAATGAAATGTGCAACATTGTAGGACCCAAGAAGAAGCCTATGTCCTACCTTTGCCCACCTCTCTAAACCTGTCCTCCTCTCTGACTGGGGCCTTTACCCACCTCTCTGAACCTGTCCTCCTCTCTGACGGG
>JACXGM010028799.1:0-13912 GCA_016801145.1 Umbra pygmaea | reverse complement strand
AGGTCTGTCCAGGTTGGAACAG
Organism: Umbra pygmaea; assembly: GCA_016801145.1. Lineage (NCBI taxonomy): Eukaryota > Metazoa > Chordata > Actinopteri > Esociformes > Umbridae > Umbra > Umbra pygmaea. Next base: position 13,890 of record JACXGM010028799.1, on the reverse strand, counting down.
TTGTCATCAGGTCTGTCCAGGTTGGACCAGCTGTCATCAGGTCTGTCCAGGTTGGACCAGCTGTCATCAGGTCTGTCCAGGTTGGACCAGTTGTCATCAGGTCTGTCCAGGTTGGACCAACTGTCATCAGGTCTTTCCATGTTGGACCAGTTGTCATCAGGTCTGTCCAGGTTGGACCAGTTGTCATCAGGTCTGTCCAGGTTGGACCAGTTGTCATCAGGTCTGTCCAGGTTGGACCAGTTGTCATCAGCAAGGCCTGATTATCCATAGACAGGATTGGGCGAGTGCCCTGGGGCAGAAGCCAATAGGGGGGCACCAAGTGATTACGATAATGACTAGACTTTAAAATATCTTTCATGTTTTCTACATTTTGCTGGAAGAGATGCAGAAACAAAATGAATAGTTAATGATCAAATATATACAGAGAGAATATTAAATATCTGCACAAAATATTGCTATTTGGTCAGGTCACAGTGCATTTGTCCCCTCCCCCCAGTCAAGCGCGCCAATTTATAATATTAAATTCAAAATGGATAGGCAGCATCAGCTTAGCGGTTGTGCAAAATGTACATTAAATAAGAAATAATTACATGACACATAGCCACCCTTCAAAAAGTCCCTGCGATATCAACATTTTTTATTTGAAAATCGAAATGTAGACAGAGGGCCCTATTTTAACGATCTAAGCGCATGGCGTGAAGCTCATGGCGCAAGTGCGCTTTGGGCGTGTCCAAATCCACTTTTGCTATTTTGACAGCGGATTAAAGGTTCCATGTGCCGGGCGCATTGTCTAAAAGGGTTGTACTAAGTGTCTTCATTAATTCCTAGGCGTGTTTTGGGCGTAACAAACGTTTCCCTTTAAGAGCCAGGCGTGTTTGTACCTTTCGCGCATTGCTATTGTCATGGCGGATTTGCACCGTAATATTTTTATTTGTAATATTTTGCATGTTCGTGTGTTGCTGCGCTTCCATGTGTGTGTGCAACAAGCATAGTGTGTATGCGCTGTGCCTATATGCCATATGTGCATTTGACTAATTTGCTGTTAAAATAACTATGACGTGCTGCGCCATTCACTTTAGACCGGGTTTTTTATGGTCAATGGCGCGATCACTTTCCGATGCCTCAAGATAGCAATACACTCAGAAATATCCTGAACACACCTCCCTGTTGGACCAGAACTCCCATGGGCGCAAATATGGGTGCAGGTGCATTTGCTATTTAAACAATACTGGCGGCTGATGGGAAATTGACAACTGCGTCGGTCTTAAACTAGCAAAGACACTTGCATTCAGACTTTGCGCTGCATTGCGCCGGGTGCAAGATAGGGCCCAGAAACATCAGCATCACCTGCAGAAGGCACTAGCAGCAAAACTAATGCCTTAACTGATACGACTGATGCACCAGCTCATGTGATGACTACTTAAAAAAATATATGTTTTCCGATTGATTACTTCTAACCCGTTCGCACAAAGGATGTATGCAGGCCTGCGTTTTTACAGAACACCACATCGTCAAAGTTCAGAATCAGATATTTGCTTGTGTCATTTCATGAATAACATTTAAGAAAATCAAGCTCAAATGGAGTTACCACGTTTTTTAAATAGTGATTGGGGAGATTTTAATTTGCCCTTTTGTGGATTACAACGGAAGCTACTGTACAGACAAGTAAGTACATTGTATTACTTTATTATCCCTTAAATTGTGTAGCCTACATATAGCTGATAATCAGTTAGAATTAAGATTATCCTATGTAGTGCGTTTGTCTACACAGTTAATGGTTTGTTGTTCTGCCCGTGTTGCGAAGTGCTTATCAGTTTAAGATGGCAAGTAAAAAAAATTGGCTATGATAAAAATATATAAACATCATTGCACAAATGTCACATAGGATTAGATTTTAAGCAGCAATGAATATCCTGTAACTTGTGTCCGTCTATTTTAGAAGCTAGAAGCTCTGACCCCCGACAGTATCTAGCCCCCTCCCTCCTTACATCTTCACGTCACCTCTGGTTGAATGTGAACTTGAAATTTAGTAGGGCTCTAGTTTGGTATATGTTTGCAATGTTTTTAAAGACATTGCCATTTATGATGGAAATAAGGATATGTAGTATGACATGTTCATGTTGCACTAGCAATTGAGTTGGATTTGGGTGGGGTTGGGGGGCACTTTAAATGTGGTCACCTAGGGGCACTACACTGTTAATCCAGGGGAACTACCCTGTGTTAATCCAGGGGCACCTCAATGTTAATCCAGGGCCACTACACTGTGTTAATCCAGGGGAACTACACTCTGTTAATCCAGGGGCACTTTAAATGTGGTCACCTAGGGGCACTACACTGTGTTAATCCGGGACACTACACTGTTAATCCAGGGGCACTACACTGTGTTAATCCAGGGGCACTACACTGTGTTAATCCCGGGGCACTACACTGTGTCAATCCGGGGCACTACACTGTTAATCCAGGGGCACTACACTGTTTTAATCCGGGGCACTACACTGTGTTAATCCAGGGGCACTACACTGTTTTAATCCTGGGCACTACACTGTGTTAATCCGGGCCAGGACTTCCCTGGTTGGACCAGTAGTCATCAGGTCTGCCTATGTGGTGGGGTTGCTGTCAGGACTGGGCACAGGACAAGGTAAGGAACCAAATGCAGAGATGTACAATCACAGAAATATTTATTGTAGTATGAATGGCTTGGCAGATGGGACTATGTAATTAATAAGTAAAGAAGAATTCAGGGCTATGGAGATGGTTGGTAATAATACAGATGGTTTGTTGAGGTTACAGGTTAGAAGTATCAATTCTGGAAGGCAAAGAATGGTCAAGGGTCAGGCTGTTTCGGCACACAGAGGCGGGTCAATCCAGGCAGGGTTTGGCACACAGAAGCCAGCAGTCAGTCCAGGCAGGGTTTGGCACACAAAATTGGGTAATCAGTCCAGGCAGGGTTTGGCACACAAAATCGGGTTATCAGTCCAGGCAGGGTTTGGCACACAGGGCAGGTGGCAGTCCTATTGGAAAGGAGTGGAGGTCAAAACACAGGGTCTAGGAGGGAATGGAGATGGCACAATGACTAATATACTTAAATCAGGAATCACGAGGAACAATAACAGATACTGGAAGATATGTCTTGATTATGGTAGAGCACGGAACGGAATAATTACGTAGCTGTACAATAATCCGGCTGGTGCAAGTGCTCAGGATCAGTGATGATGGGGACTGGTGTCTTCATGGAGTAAAGAGATAACACACAAACACAAAAGACAAACAAAATTTACTCAAGGAAACCAGGAGCAGGGAGAAGGAACAGTAGGAATAGGGAAAACAAGATCAGGAGGGCGGGGACCGGACAGTTGCAATACCCGCAAATGGCATTGCGTTTTTGCCATAAACACTAAAATCACTACACTAGTTTACACTGGATAAACAGTAAGACAACAATTCCAGCAGCAGCCTTTTCTTAGTAATTAATTGAGTGAACACAAGAACATCAGTCACTCATGCATAACTTTTCAATGACCATAGCTTAGTTTTATAACCACACCATAACAATGTTGTAACACTCAGACCTTTATTTTACTTGTGTGGTTGCTGGCAAACTCTGAACAGATAAATACAGAGAGTACAATGGTACCTCACCATCTATCATCGGGAACAGTTGTGTGTCTCTGCTGAGGGGTACTTAATCTTCATCACCATAACAGGGCGACTCTATGGAAAGAGATACATCTCTGATATTCCTGCAATAACATCAGTGAGATTTATTCATTTGACTGGAAAACAAGGAATTGGAAATCCTGGCATTGGAAGCAGGAACACTATGATATACAGCTAGTGTTTTTGAATAGCGTTCAAAAGAGATCCTCCCAAAATTATATTTTACTGAAATTAATTATGGTTTATGTGACAGTGAAAAGAAGGGTACTTTTAGTTTATGTTCATTCAAATATATAGTGTATCTTGTTGCTGTAAATATCACAATGTAAATATCACATTTTATTTGATAAATTAAGGAATTATATGGTTGAAAAAGCTTGACCACACAATAATACAAAAAGCCCAAACTATCCAGAATGTGTTTCTAATGAAACACATTGTGTCCCAAATGGCAACCTATTCTACTCATATTGTAGCGTGTTAATTTCACCAGATTCCAACATCGAATAGGGTGCTATTTGGATGTAATCCCAGCCCAACCTATCAGATCACAAACCAATAACAGTAGCAACACCACAGAGCCAAAGCGCAAGTGTGCAGTATTCTGCAGAAAAAACCTATACCTCGATTTCATACAAAATAGCAACCGTATAGCTTTTATATTGCACTGCTTTTCTAAATGGCTTGTACATGTTTGGGTAAATGTAGTATTCTACATAGAAAATATGGTGACATTCAGGACGCATTGCCACATAAAGATGATGAAGAGACACATCTGAGCTGGGATTATAAGTAACATAAATATCTCTACACCGCCACAGACCAAAAGTGTTAAGTACATGATTTTGTGTGCCATGCTCTTTGGCTGGCCAACAGTTGATTTAGAGCACAGGGTCTTGAGTGATATCCGTTCCATCTGGATGCTAAAACAGCTTTACTCTCACCATCACACGGACCATCAAATACATGATTTAATAAAGGTTTATTTTTTTTACAAATGTTTCCTAATCCAAGAAATGTTCAGGTCCAGTGATATTATAGAACCAAGAGCAAGGGGAAAGCTTACTGTTCAGGGTTTAGGTTTATCAAACCTCCTAAATGGAGATTTCCACAGTTCCCCCTCTGTGTTTTTTTAATCATATTATGGGAAACCAAAGTGTGCCTCGCACTCTGAATTTGACTGTCACATGGTCAGTGGTTAGGGACTTTACTTGTAGTTGTGTGTCTTGTGTCCTTGAGCAAGACACTCTACCCTAATTTGCTCCAGGCCATGACCCTCTACTTACTGTAAGTCGCTCTTGGTGAAGGCATCTGCTAAACAATACATTGAGAATTTTTTGTCCCTTGTCCTGGGTGTTTAATCTTTGTTTTTGTCTCCCTCTGTCCTTATCTGTGATGTATCATTTGTGATATTAGTTCTTCTTATTTATATGCTTTGGATTAAACTTTTTAAATTTAAATTATTGCTTGAATGCATTGTATACAATGCATTCGGAAAGTATTCACAGCGCTTCACTTTTTTCACATTGTGGTATGTTACCTCCTTATATTCATTATTTCCCTCCAAATTCTACTAAAAATACCACATTATGACATTGTGAAAGAAGTGTGTTTGAAAACCGCAAATTTATTGAAAGAAAAAGCATGTGTACATAAGTATTCAGAGCCTTTGCCATTACACTCAAAATTGAGCTCAGGTAGATCATGTTCCCACTGATCATCCTTGAGATGTTTCCACAACCTGATTGGAGTCCACCTGTGGTAAATTCAGATGATTGGACATGATTTGTAAAGGCACACACCTTTCTATAGAAGGTCCTACAGCTAACAGTGGATGTCAAAGCACAAACCAAGTGATGAAGTCCAAGGAATTGTTTGTAGACCTCAGAGACAGGATTGTATCGAGGCACAGATCCGGGGAAGGGTACAGAAATATATCTGCAGCATTGAAGGTACCAATGAGCACAGTGGCCTCCATCATCCGTAAATGGAAGAAGTTAGGAACCACCAGGAATCTTCCAAGAGCTGGTCGCCCGGTTAGCTACCAGTTTTCTACTTATTATAAAATATACTGTGTATAGTAGTTTTTATGATAAGGTAGGCTTCCTCGTGTAATACAAAATTTCACATAAACGTTTTACGTCTCCACATTTGCCAAGTAAGCTAAATAGACATAAGCATATTGACTTGTATACCACTGGTGTATACCACCGTTGGTTTGCTTCTGAAGCTAAGCAGGGTTAGGCCTGATAGGTCCCAAGATCTCAAAATGATCACAAGAACGGTGAGCAAAAATCCCAGAACCACACAGGGAGACCTAGTGAATGACCTGCAGAGAGCTGGGACCAAAGTAACAAAGACTACCATCAGTAACACACTATGCCGCCAGTGACTCAAATCCTGCAGTGCTAGACGTGTCCCCCTGCTTAAGCCAGTACATGTCCAGGCCCGTCTGAGGTTTGCTAGAGAGCATTTGGATGATCCAGAAGACGATTGGGAGAATGTCATATGGTCAAAATAGAACTTTTTGGTAAAAACTCAACTTGTCGTGTTTGGAGGAGAAGGAATGCTGAGTTGCATCCAAAGAACACCATACCTACAGTGAAGCATGGAGGTGGAATCATCATGCTTTGGGGCTGTTTTCTGCAAAGGGACCAGGACAACTGATCCTTAGGAAAGAATGAATTGGACCATGTATCGTGAAATTTTGAGTGAAAACCTCCTTCCATCTGCAAGGGCATTGAAGATGAAACGTGGCTGGGTCTTTCAGCATGACAATGATCCCAAACACACCGCCTGGGCAACGAAGGAGTGGCTTTGTAAGAAGCATTTCAAGGTCCTGGAGTGGCTTAGCCATGGGTATATAACAAAGTATTGAGATTAACTTTTGTTATTCACCAAATACTCATTTTCCACCATCATTTACCAATAAATTCATTAAAAATCCTACCATGTGATTTTATGTACCCCTGGCAATTTCCATGATTTTTATTTATAAATAATTGGGTGTTTGGATCAGCAAAATTAGGTTTATTAGATGAACAGAAAATGTTGAATATGCATCAAAATGAAATTATTTATAAATGAAAATCATGGAATTTGTCAGGAGTGCCAAAAATTTTGTATACAACTATAATACATAATATATAGGACATTGAAGAGAGAAATATACAGTATAATACAGTATGTATAAAGGTACAGTACAATTATGCATTTGAGTGTTGAGATTTTGGCCTGTGTAACTCTTGGTAGTTGCATTTTACTTTCAGACATCTGAATTGAAACAATATATTTAAGAAAAACACTTTTACAGTTGATGTAAATGAAAATGTCAGTATGCTGTTTTCTGTCAGCCACAGTAGCTGGAAGAATTCCTGAATATCCTTTCAAAAGGACAAGGGAACAAGGAAAATAAATACACATGATTGATCATAAGTAAAAAATCCTATACTTGAATAAAATAAATAAGTTATCTTAAAGGACATTTCCGGTGCAAAATGGCCCTCGTTTATGAAATGTGCGCACGACCTAAAACACGCGTAGGATGGGTGTACACCAGCCGCGGTCGGTGGATCTTAATTGGGGAGGACGGGCTCGTGTTACGCTCGGAACCGGAGTGAATGGAGGTTTTTTCGTTTTGCACACTGGGTTTTGTGCGTTGCCCACCGTTCCATTCACTCCAGTCCCAAGCGTAACGCGAGCACGTCCTCCCCAATTAAGATCCACCGACCGCGGCTGGTGTACACCAAGTCCTACGCAAAGCAAGGCATTTATCAATTTGAACGTGAGCGTAGGCTGCGATAAAATCTCACGTCTGGTCTGACATTGTGCACGCAGGTTCTCCAGTGTGACTAGCGGTATTCATTGTATCATTGATGAATGTGTGTGTATCGCAACTACCCCATATTAGCAAGTTACATTTCAGAATTACAAATTAATTGTATACAGCACATTGCTATTAAGTGGTTTATTTTTTCCCTTTCACTTCGAGCTGGCCTAGAACATAAGTGTAACGAACAAGACTCAGGAACGGATTATCCACAATAATTTATTATTTATTAAGGTGCGTAATTATTTAATGGTGCAGGCAGAGAATGGTCCGAAGGGTCAGGCAGAAGGGCTGTATACCGGGCGTGGCAGTCGAGGTTCAATACACGTACAGGGTAGTCAGACAGGCACAGGTCGATACACAGGCTGGGTAATCAGGACAGGCACAGGTCGAAACACGGGAGGTCTTCTGGTTGGAGCAGGCTAGGACGGAATCGGGAGAAACAGGCAGGAGTCGGTACACTGTATGTAGATTAGAGGAAGGCAGAGGTACAAAGGGGAATTCCGAAAGTGGATATATCCAAAATGAAGGTCAGACCAATAGTTGCGAGCTTGAATAACAAAAGGCTTAGTATGTGATCCAGGGAAACAACAATACCTCACAATGAATGAGAGACATTGGTTTGTTTAAATACTGTCAGGTAGGAGAACAGGTGTCAGTACTCCGGTGATTGGGACCGGGAAATGGGGATGCGTTCAAGGCTATGGTGTTCTTGTGGGTTACCGTTCAGATATGTTGCAGTGGACAGCATGGAGCAGCCGTCAGACGTTACAATAAGAGCTGAAATTAGGCAACCAATATTTTCAACGAAATAATAAATATATGAGTGTCTATATATATAAATATATATATATAGCTCTCTACATTGGGGTTTTTGGCTACAGGGACCTTTCAGAGGGAGATCGGGGACAGTCTGGTATATCACAGCCAACAATAGTCGAAGTATGCCAGCAGTTTTGGTGGCTATGAAGTCCCATTCTGGAATATTCAATTTCCATATGATGATGCTCAACAAACTGTGATTAATTTTATGAGAAATTGCTGGGTTTCCAAATGTGATTGGGGCGATTGATTGCACTGCGTCTGTAGCCACCATCCATGAATGATTATGCATTTATCAATTGCAAAAACTTTAATTCAATCAATGTTCAGATTATATGTGATGCCAGGATGTTTATTCTGAATATGGTAGCCCGGTGGCCTGGAGAGACACACACCTCTTATTTTTTTAAACTGCAGCATTGGAACAAGGCTACAGGAGGATGCACTGCATGGCTGGAGTCATCCAGGAGTCATCCACTCCTCTGTGAGTTATGCACTCGTACAATTATTATAATAGTTCTACATAGTTCTTTGGTGAAACGGTTGGATGTGATTCCTCTAAGTGACAAAGGTTATGCCCTGACTGAGTACCTTATAACAACGCTTGCAAATCCCCAAACGAGCAGGAACGCAGGTTCAACAGTGCGCACACACGCACATTAACCACAGTGGAGTGATGTATAGGTTTGCTCAAGGGCAGGTGGCTCTGTCTTGGGTCTTAGGACTTCTGTACACCCCAGAGCAGGCCTGCAACATATTTATGGCATGCGGGGTTCTCCACGATATTGCACTGGAGAACAGTGCCAATTAATGAAGATCAGTGGCCACAAAAGCCACCTTCGGGGGCTCTATGAAGAAGACAGGATCTCATTATGCGCTTCAAAAAAGTAAGTGTTATCTTGGGTAAGAAATCTACTTAAAAATAAAACGTGGAATGTTTAGTGAAAATACCGGTAATTAATTTATTTGAAATGTACTTCAGGTTCTCGTTTATCACTTTCCATGACTGTCGCAGTACCCTCAGTCAACACCACATTTTCCTTTTACAATCGACGCCTGATTTTAAGCTTCAAAATTAAACCAAACTGTTGGCCTGCACCTGAGACCTGAGCGTCTCTATTTCTATCTCTGAGAAATTCCTTTTCTTTGCTGGATGTCGTTATCCATGTCGTACATTCTAAGGGTGAGGCCTCTAACCTGTGCATATATGTGGGCATGATATTTAAATTACGGTTGATTTCAATCGTCTGATTTATCAACACCCGTTTATTCGTACGCTGGAATTGGAGTGATACGAACGTTTTGTAAATCACACGTCTTAAGAGTCCTGTCGTAAGAAGGTTATCTACACTGGTTTCTACTCACGTTTGATAAATGAGGGCCAATGAACCTAGGGATTAATAACACATAGCTACTGAGTTGATCGTTCTCTGGGATTTGTTTTCATGCTAATCGAATGTGCCCTGTTTTAGCTCAAACCACTAATTAGCTTATATTGCTAATCGGGGCATGAATGAAGTAAAAGGAAATCGCTATTTTATACCACTAACAAGTCTCAAAATAGCACCACACATCCTCGGTAGCATAATGAGGGTCCCCATATGCATATTGAAACATTGAGAACTTTGTATGTGTACAGACACTTTATAAAAAATATAGTTTGTAAAGACAGTATCGTTTGTGTATACAACCAGGCGCCATCTTGGGACCAGTCACACACACCGTTCTTCCCTTGTAGTTAGTCACCCATATTTTTTTAATAAACAACTATAATTCATGCATTTCCATGTCATTAGATTTCACAAATGTAATTCCTATCAACCCAATGGGTAACCACAGACCATGGGAGTCACAGTTCTGCTCACGTAGCACAGCAGTGGTGCTGAGGCAGGCTGCAATGCAGAAAAAGACAGAGAACAGAGAGAGATTAGTGCATTGTCAGTGCAACCATATATTCTGTTAATACAAAAGGCCTATTTATGTTTGCCAAATCAATTAAACGAAGTGAATTCAAGGATTTTCAAACATTGGTTTCAATCCAGGAAGTTGGGCTTTATATTTAAACGATGTTGCCCCAACCTCAAGATGTACATGGGGAATGTGCAGTTAGGTGAGCTACTGTATTTGAAATATGGTGTTTAGTGTCTCATAGCCTACTATATCAACACAGTTGCACTTCATTAATGGACTTGGTTGCAGATGGCTCAGTGGTTAGGGAGGCAGTCAGACGGTTGCCAGTTCAATTCCAGACTGTGCCAAATGTCATTGTGTCCTTTACCCTAATTGCTCCCAGGTCGCTGCTGTAAATAATAACTTGTTCTTAGTCAACTTATCTCAGTTCCGGCCTGAGCCTTTTGGGGGCCCTAAACAGAATTTGCCTAATCCTGATTTGGGGGCCCCCTCCTACCACGCTGAGTCACCTGTGCACTCGATTAGGGTGACCAGGGGGCCCCAAGTAACTGCTTAGTTCGCTAATACCTCAGGCCGGCCCTGACTTACCTGGTTAAATAATGGTAAAATAAATATATGTACAAAACCTATTTGCAGTGCAGCTCATCAAAACATGAATGTGCTTGAAAACACATTTCAATATGAACAATTTCAAATCATGTTTTTGGTGAAATATTATTTTTATTCTTCCCTCTTGTATAAAGATCAATCCCAATGCCCCAGGGCAGCGATGGGGACATCTTTCGGATGGGACGTTAAACATGTGTCCTGACTCTCTGTGATCACTAAAGATCCCATGGCACTTTTCATAAGAGTAGTGGTGTTAATCCCAATGTCTTGGACAAATTTCCAATCTGGCCCTCATACCATCATGGCAACCTAATCATCCCTATCTCTCAATTGGCTCATTCATTCCCCTACCCCCCCTTCTCTCCAAGCTGTTGCTGCAAATGAGAAAGTGTTCTCAGTCAACTTGCCTGGTTATAAAAAATAAAATAACAAAGATGGTTCTACCTGACGCCCCTACATCCCCCGAATCCAGCAGCCCAGCTCCCTAGCCCAGCCCAGAGGGTGTTGATCTGTCTTCGTCACCATGCTGCTCCAGGGTGTTGATGAATTGACCCATGTCATCAAGAGCGGGAAGAGGAAGCACATTCCTGTCCCTGGCCCCAGTGGGGGAAGACTGTGGGTGGTAGTGACGTAGACTCCGGGAACCAGAACATACTATGAACCCCCCAAAACAACATTCCTCTCATTCTCACTGAGTGGTCCCCTCTCTCACTCTCCATCTCTCACTCTCTCCCATCAATTCTCTCTCCATCTCTCCGTCACACCAACCATATCGCCACATCTTTCTTTGTGTCTCTATCTCTCTTGAACCCCACTACACAGGTCAAAGGTAGCCTGTGTTTTTAGGCTTAACACAATAGCCAGGGTCTATAGCAAATACTAATGTTACCATAAATACTTACCAGAATTTCTACTGAGTTGGAATTCCATCTGCAATGGAATGAAGGCTGAAGTTAAATGCTAGGCTACAAACATATAAAAAATAACTGAGCAGTTAACGGATAACAGTTTGTTTTACTAGCTAGTCCATCTGGTGGCTGCTGACAGGGCTGGAGCGACCATATATTCAAACTAGGCAACTGCCTTGGGCACCAGAAGCTGGGGGGGGGGGCTGCACGACCGTCGTCAGCAGACCTAAGATGCTTTACAGTTCGATTTTGAAAAAGTATACTAAAATAAAAAATAAAAATGTAATTGATCAAATTATTATTTATTTCTTTAAAATAGATAATTATTCCAAATATAGTAATGTACACTCACCTAAAGGATTATTAGGAACATCCGTTCAATTTCTCCTTAATGCAATTATCTACTCAACCAATCACATGGCAGTTGCTTCAATACATTTCTCAATATTGAAAGTGTTCAAATATTTTTAACCTGTTTGGTCTGTTGAATATAACACTTTTCCTGAAGACACGTGCTGGACTCAAACGTTGACAGTTACTGGTGGATGCACTTGTCAGTCAAAGTGATCTCCTTAGCTACAGCCAAAATATCCTTAAAATCTTCTACAGATCAGGCCCTGAAAATCTATTTCTGCCTAAAAAACATACCCAATTTTAACCACTTGTTATAATGGACCTGAAATAAAGAGATACATATGGTTGATATATTTTTAAAGGAATTAGTTAAAAATTTGTGAATATGTAAATATGTAAAATGAATTTAGAATAATAATATTCAGTGAATCTGGCACAAGATGAAAGAAAATACATACATGTTTTGTGTTGATATTTTTCTACATTATCTGTCAAATACAAATAAAAAGCCATATATTGAAATTGGGGGCTGGAAACACTTTTAATCATGTCACCCTGGGGAGGACAACATATGCCTAAAGAGTCAACAGCCAAGGAACTATAGACTATTTTGTAAGAGGACCCCAAGTGTCCCTCACGATTGTGCCCAAATGTACTCATATACCCATGTGTCCAAATAAATAATTTTCATATAAATAACTATAAAAACATGATATGGTTAGGAAAAAGGTTTTATTCTTACGAAACACACATATTCATACAAATGGCATGATATGGTTACAAAACAAAGTATATATTTTGCGTCAACAAACATTTTGGCAAACAAAATTACTAACTTTTCCATTTACCTGCCTATATTTGTAGCTTTGCTAGTTAGCCTGCTTACTTTCCTATTCCTACAATTGAATGTTTTTATTTGTACTGACAGCATAAACTCATGTTTGCTGCAAATTACCTTGTCACACTATGTGCTAAGATAGTGATGGCAGTCTGACACTGAAGCTTTGATACGTGCTTCAAACTATTAACTACAATTCCTTTTGAACCATCGCTCCGAAGGTTGCTTTAGTACGGAAAAATAACGTGACATATGACGTCCGAAGCAGCAACTCTTTCGTTCTTTGAATGAATCAACTGAGTGGTTGTGCTGCCATTGCGTCTTAGTCTGATTTCTAGCCCACTCAAAGCATTAAACCTTTAATGCACAACATGCGTTTGGTTCATAGTAGCCACTACAGTGAAGTGACAAACATTTGTTTGTTTGTATCGATTTATTTTTATTACTATGGAAGCATCTGCGAAGAGAGGTCGTTCTGACATTTGGGAAAACTTTATTCTGATTGCTCCTGATAAGATGCGCTGGCTGTCAAATATTATTATTAAATATTAAGCTAAAAGTAGAGTTATTGAACTGTAACTATCAGTAGCCTAATAGCTGTCTCAAGTCTGTATAAAAACATTAGCCTCCTTTATATTTATAGGCCTATGTGATTAGTGAAGCCATTAGGTTGTGAGCAAAAAAAGAAACAGGGTCAGTCCAAAAAGTGGGAAAAATATAATGTTCCTCAATAAAAATCATTGAGTGTTCCCTATCCCACTTACCCCTTGGCCATAGTTACACAAGCACAACTTGTGCCATATTTTCCCAGCATATCCTTTTTCCCCAAGCACTCTTTCCCCAATACACATTAACACACTACACAAATTCATCAGTCTTTATTTTTAATAAGAATCATATCCCATAGTTAGTATACATGTTGCGCTGTGTGTGTGTGTGTGTGGGGGGGGGGGGGGGGGGGG
>JACXGM010028797.1:0-13913 GCA_016801145.1 Umbra pygmaea | reverse complement strand
TCTGCTTTCTTAGTTTGTAATCCCCTATGTTTTCTTGCTAATGACAACTTATTTCATCTTCTCTGACATTTTCGACCATTATCAAAGCACTTCTTTTAACATTTTAAAATGTCTTTGAAATATCAGAGCACGTGCAAATTACTACAGACCTTGTATCTTAAGTGTTATGATATTTTCTAGCTTTTGCATCACAGCCATCACCCCTTTGTTTCCGATTTCATAGGTTCTACTTTTGTGGGCTCCGCGGGTCATCAGGGCGACTTGCACCGGGGGGACTCGCCAGGGACGGCTTGGACCCCGTCAAAACTGCTTGCAGTTCTAGTTTTTATTGAAACTGTATGTGTAAGGTTCATGTGCATACCCGCGAATAGCACCCCATACCATACAGTATGGTACGGTTATGTACCCATGTACCGTTACAACCCTTGTTAGTGATGGCAGTTTGAAACTGAAGCTTTGAAACGTGCTTCAAAACATTAACTACAATTCCATTTGAACCACTGCTCATTCTGTTATTCATCACTAAACTGCTTCATTATCTGAATGAATAACCTGAGTGTTTCACAGCGGCACCGCCACACGCTTAACAGTCAATGACAATATGGAAACAGTCAGGACTCAGGTGTTGCCACTGCAACCGGCACCGCCTCGTTTCGAGTCTGAATTCTAGCGAGCTCAAAGCATAAAAACCTTAATGCACAACATTGCCTTTGGTTCTTAGTAGCCTCTACAGTGACAAGCATTCGTTTTTTCGTATCGATTTATTCTTATTACTATGGAAGCATCTAGGAAGAGAGGTCGTTCTGGCATAGGAAAACTTTATTTTAATCACTCCAGATGGCTGTGGATGGAAGGTGCGCTGGCTGTTAAATATTATTATGAAATATTAGGCTAAAAGTAAAGGTATACAGTGCCTCGTGAAAGTATTCGGCCCCCTTGAACATTTCAACCTTTTGCCACATTGCTGACTTCAAACATAAAGTTTTAAAACTGTAATTTTTGGTGAAGAAGCAACAACAAATGGGACACAATCATGAAGTGGAACAAAATTTATTGGATATTTCAAACTTTTTTAACAAATAAAAAACTGACAAATTGGGCGAGCAAAATTGTTTAGCCCCTTTACTTTCAGTGCAGCAAACTCTCTCCAGAAGTTCAGTAAGGATCTCTGAATGATCCAATGTTGACCTAAATGACTAATGATGATAAATAGATTCGACCTGTGTGTAATCAAGTCTCAGTGTAAATGCACCTGCTCTGTGATAGTCTCAGAGGTCTGTTGAAAGCACAGAGAGCATCATGAAGAACAAGGAACACACCAGGCAGGTCCGAGATACTGTTGTGGAGAAGTTTAAAGCCGGATTTGGATACAGAAAGATTTCCCAAGCTTTTAACATCCCAAGGAGCACTGTGCAAGCGATAATATTGAAATGGAAGGAGTATCAGACCACTGCAAATCTACCAAGACCCAGCCGTCCCTCTAAACTTTCAGCTCATACAAGGAGAAGACTGATCAGAGATGCAGCCAAGAGGCCCATGATCACTCTAAATGAACTGCAGAGATCTAGAGCTGAGGTGGGCGAGTCTTTCAGTAGGTCTACAATCAGTCGTATACTGCACAAATCTGGCCTTTATGGAAGAGTGGCAAGAAGAAAGCCATTTCTGTAAGATATCCATAAAAAGTGTTATTTAAAGTTTGCCACAAGCCACCTGGGAGACACACCAAACATGTGGAAGAAGGTGCTCTGGTAAGATTAAACCAAAATTTTTGGCAACAATGCTAAATGTAATGTTTGGCATAAAAGCAACACAGCTCATCACCCTGAACACACGGAATCCAATCGAGAATCTGTGGAAAGAACTGAAAACTGCTGTTCACAAACGCTCTCCATCCAACCTCACTGAGCTCGAGCTGTTTTGCAAGGAGGAATGGGCAAAAATGTCAGTCTTTCGATGTGCAAAACTGATAGAGACATACCCCAAGCGACTTACAGCTGTAATCGCAGAAAAGTTGGCGCTACAAAGTATTAACTTAAGGGTGCTGAATAATTTTGCACACCCATTTTTTCTGTTTTTTATTTGTTAAAAAAGTTTGAAATATCTAATAAATTTCGTTCCACTTCATGATTGTGTCCCACTTGTTGTTGATTCTTTACAAAAAATTACAGTTTCATATCTTTATGTTTGAAGCCTGAAATCTGGCAAAAGGTCGAAAAGTTCAAGGGGGCCGAATACTTTCGCAAGGCACTGTAGAACTGTAACTATCAGCAGCCTATAGAAATAGCTGCCTCAAGTGTGTATAAAAACATTAGCATACTTTATAACTATAGGCCTATATGATTAGTGTAGCCATTAGGTTGTGAGGAAAAAAGTGTTGAAAAAAATAATTATCCCTATCCCACCTATCCCCTGGCCATTGTTACGCAAGCACACATAACTTGTGCTATATTTTCCCGGCACATCCTCTGTTTCCCCAAGCACTCACTCCCCAATAACCAATAACACAATACACAAATTAATCAGTCTTTATTTGTAAAAACAATGATATCCTATTGTTAGTATACATGTTGCACAGTGTTTGTGTGTAGGAGGGATAGGTGCATGCACTAGATTTATTTCACTCATCTTAAAGCCTCTTGTCCACTATCTAGCTGGGATAATTTAGATGCAGCTTTGGCACTTCACCAGGTAAGGTTGCTGTTACTGAAGCTTTGAGTACTGAACCCCTTTTCAAACCAATCGTTCTTAGTGGTTCAGAGCTTGGCCCATTACTAGCCCTAGTATGTTCTGAAGCACATCCAATGCCATTCTGGTTTTTCCAGCCCAAAATTGCATTGAATTACGTTCTGAGGGAACTGTTTTGCAAAACTGAAACGTGAAATATGAACGTATGAGAGGGTCAGTTACATTCGGAGGGAACTAAATTTAAAAACTGAATTACGTAAAATATGTACATATAAAGATCATGATGTACCATGTAAATAGCATAGTTTTTGGTAAGGTGGAGGCTGGGGACGGTGGATGGGCATATATACATCTGCGAGTTCAAATACAGATGCAAGCTTTGTGTGTGTTTTGTTCTCCATTCTAGCCTGATGCAGATGTGTTGTACATCATATATTTTTGTTACCCCTAACCTTAATCCTAACTTTAACCTCAGTAACCACACAGCTAACCTTAACCGGGAACATTAGAATACAATTCTGAATGCTATGAAATATGTGGAATGTTCTCACATGAACCAGCGAAATGAAACGTGCAGGTGCAACATAATACAAGGACGAATATAGCCTAATAACAAAACATGCAGCTGAAACATAAAAACACCCCAAATATGTTGGCATACAATCTAATTCATGTTTTCAAAATAGTTTCCTTAGAACGTAATTTGGGTGAGGTTCTGAGATATAAGGTAGGGTTCTTCTTATGCTGCTGGCAGAACCAGAAAATCTTGACTGTAATCCTGTAATGCTGAGGTGAATGTAGTTTCCAGTTTTCTATCATGATTGTACTCAGGTGTCTAAGCTACCGCAAGGAATTACTAGAGTGCAACCTGGGGGGTATTGCACAAAAGTAGAATAAAGAAATCCAGGATAACTGAAAAAGCGCAGCTTGACTGAGCAGTGTGATCTGCTCATCGCAGCTTAATCGGTTGCACGTTTGCTTAGCCAGGATGAAAAGGTAAAGCTATGTCAAGCCAGATGTAGATATTCTGGATAAGTGCACGTTCACGGCTTTCTTAAATAGACCACGGTATAGATCACAGATTTACTGATGCAGAAGACGCGTGCCGCATTAGTTACGAGGAGGTGAAGCAAAGAATATGCAATAAATAAGATAATTTAAAATATTTACTTACTAGCCACTCCACAATTTTACAAAATTGTACATTCTGTTTTATTTGCTGTTAATATGCTTGTTTTATGAGTAGGTTTTATTGCTGTATCTCTTTATGTGTTAAGTGTGCTGGTTGTACTGTAAATTGTCTTTGAGTTGCCTACCGTGTAAAGCAAGATATAAATTAAATGTATTACTATTTAGCCTACTTTGCCTTAAAAGTGAGCAGAGGGAGTTAATGTTCCTTGAGAATATGTTTCACAACCATATGGACAAATCTCTATAAACTATGTCTAATCCTAAATATCTAGCTAATTAATGTTCATACAGAACAATTATGACCGGGCAAAAAATAACCTGGCAACAAGTCAAGTTCAAATATAAAAACATTTTGCAGGCTGGTAAGTGCCTTAAGTCTTAACAGTGTGAAAATGGTATGTAGAAATTACTTACAAGACGCCTGCTCACATATTTTATCTAAACTGATTTTAGCAGTTAAGACGAAGGCTCATTTGTCTGACACCCGGGGGGCACCAGCTCCAGACTTCACCGCCGGTGAGGAAATGGCCCTTGTTGTAAACCAAGGAAGAAACTGTCCTCTTCATACAGGGTACAATTTCCAGTACTGCACATTAAACACAATAAACCATATGGGCATATGTGGACTATCTGACCTTGTTTTGCCTTGCAAAATCTCCTGCCTGCCCCACTTAATCTCCGGTGCCAGTGCAGGACCACTTTCCTTCCTCAGACAGGCAATGTTAAGACAGTGCAGGCTACAGTGATGTCCCAGGCCCAGTCTGGGGGGACCCTCAGGTGGTGGAGACAAAACATGACTTGAGAAGGCCAAATGCCATCTCAGGTCAGGCCGTTGTTCTTACATGGGCAAGATTTTATCCTTGCTGTCTGAGGGTCTGCAAGGGGAGTGAGAAGGTACGTCTCACAGGCATAACCCTTGTCTCCCAGCAGTTCTCAGACCTTATTGAAGTACCAACAAGAGAGAGGGGAAAGAAGAGGATAATGGTGAGGGCACCAAGCTACAACCTAACAAGCCAGGAACACTTCAACATTGTACAGGCCAAAGCAGACAAAAAGAAACCAAAACAACCAAAGTGCGTAAGCTTGCTGGTTTCTGTCCACAAAAAACATTTATGGGAAGGGACCACTATACTGTTTACAAGGGGGTCTATGGGGATGCAAGCAACCCAAAGGCCAATAAGGAATGGGTGGCTTGCTGCCACTGCCAACGGTGGAGTCCTGCGGAGAGCACAATGGACTTATGGATGACGTTGACTTCCTCTGTCTTGGATGTGTTCACTGAAGTTGTTAAAATGTGGTAAAAGGATGTAGGCTTAATGAAAGTTCCATTAATAGAATGTAGAGGGAAGTTTACAATGTTACAATTTTTGCATTAGTTCCAGAAATTCATTTTTTTTATCCTTCCAAGTATTAATTAATTGAAGGTCCCGTTGTTGTATTTTGCGCTTCATAATGCGCCACATATTTTCAATGCATGTGTAACCGGTAGACTACGTAGACTGTCACGTTGCAACTTCATGTAACATTTCAAAACATCTAAACAACTGCATTGATTTCAATCAAACTCATGACAGCAATAGTGACAAGAAAGATTCAGCAGAACACATTTAGAATACAGCTGTATGAATGTTTAACACATTTATTTCGGATCAGAGCGACAACTGATTTAACACATAAGGCTCCGGGATTTATCTTAGCCTGGCTGTTAGCCTGCTCTTGAGCAGGCTAGCTGCAAAGAATAAATCTCCATGGTTACTTGGCCGGGTTTACTTCTAGCAGCTTTTGTGCAACCAAGTGAAGACTAAATTTATCCAGGATAACTTGAATATTCCGGCTTAATCCCTTATCTTGGTTTTGTGCAGTACCCCCCTGGACAAGCAACCCTATTCGAAAACTAAACTTCCCTAACCGAGGTGGTGCTGATCAATTGGTGAGGATTCAAGAGTGACCCTTGGGTTCGATCGGTGAGGATTCAATCTCTGGTCTCTCTAAAACGCAGCTAACGACATGGTAGAAACTTCCCCGCTGGACCATTTAGTGAATTAAGTGGGTCAGGTTTATTTTAGCATTAGTTTAAGGATTATGTAATTTGTTTTGGTTGCTTGCA
Organism: Umbra pygmaea; assembly: GCA_016801145.1. Lineage (NCBI taxonomy): Eukaryota > Metazoa > Chordata > Actinopteri > Esociformes > Umbridae > Umbra > Umbra pygmaea. The sequence continues at coordinate 7,930 of JACXGM010028797.1, read as the reverse complement.
CACCTACAACCACCCCATACACACAAACATACCATCACAACCCTACCCTGGACATGGCATACTGTTAGGGGGTAAGGGTTAGTAATAGGAATAACAGGATGGGAATACTTATTTAGGTTCCTACAACAACAGTAAAACAGGCTGATTCCATTCACCTTCTATCCCCATGTGTCTCCCTTTGCCACATTATCCTTTCTGTATTTGTTCTGTGTTCTCTTGCTAAATCCATAACCGACATCTGCAAACCCCATTTTGCAAGTTTCACAAAGATAAGGGAGATACCGTGATAATTACACCCAAAATTACAACCAAATAATAGTTTGTGTCTGTATTGACCTGTTAGGAAATAAGATGCAGAGAATCTGGCTCTGGCACAAAAGAGGCTTCATTATAAGACCATTGACCAACCTGCTGTTATTTCATCCACAGACAAGATTCCAGTAGCTTTTCCTGGCATAATGAAGCTGCTGTGCCCTGTGTTTTTGCATCTTCACCTTCCAGATGTAGGTCTGCATATTAAGGGTTGCAGGAGGAGGGAACCAGCCCCATGCACAAACAATCCAAATCAATCAGTGTTTTGACTGCTTTAAAAAGGATATGAGGAAGATTGGGGAAAACCCCACTTAACTAGTCTACTAGTTTATCTGGAGTACTTATTGTCTTTATTTTATTTTTTGGGGGGATAGGATCAGCTTTGGTGCTACAACTTGAATATTGAGTCAATATATTCAATCAGTGTACTTGCATCATTTCCATCCCCCCTTTTTTTACATATGTTTTTTATTTAGAATTTTTTTCTCACCTACTGCTACATGCCCACTTTCCCTATCTTTACTACCCCATCCTAACCATTCACCCAATTTGATTATCTAATATCCATCCCAGTTTATATTTTCTATCTATTTCCATCTGTGCTACATATAAACTTACTTGCCTTATACCAGTACTGCTTTTATTGTTATTTCTCCTACCCTTCAATAATATCTATGCATTCCCATCTATCGCTTAGCCCTAACCATATTGAGTTTCTGTTTGCCAAGTATTTTTCTATTATACTGTGATGCTTTACATAATTATGAAACCTTTCTAATCTAATTGATTCTACAGATTTTTTTTTAAATATAAAATATTTTGCCAATATATTTATATATTAATATTATATTATTAATAGATTGACTATCATCTTTTATATCACAGAGTAATGCCGCCTGCTGTGTTGTACTTATTGTCTTGACATCATCTCTTGCATTTTGATGCGGCATCCTACAAGACTCATTCCAATTATATGATTATGACATAATTAATGTGAACCAAATATCATAATTACAACCATTAGGTTTGAGTCACTTACGACCCAACAACAAGCAAACAAACTAACAACTTGATACTCAGAAAGCCTAAATTAACCTCATTGTCTGTCAATTACCATAGATTAGGATAGAACATATTAACATTTTAATAAAAAAAACATTGGTAAATAATATCCTTCAAACTACCAACTGGTGTTATTTATCATAGCCCAAAAGTTAATTATTAAATTCATAAAAAATGTCAGTAAACTATTCAAAAATCCTTAACAAATCTTATTTCTTTGGTATTTCTGTACCAATGTCAACATACAGTTCCTTCGTAGAAGATACAATTACTACTAACTATACAAACTAGGTTTGTATCCTATCAGCTCCCTTTGTTTTCTCCAGCAAAGCAAATCCAAGGTTACTGTTGACTTGCTGCTGGCTCCATTGCTATTTTTGCCTGTTTGTTTTGAAAAGTTGTTTTAGATGGAGAGGTCTCTGTCGGATCACATTCTTTGGCTAGCCAAACATAACAAGAAGAACGGTACTAACATAGCCAAACTAGCAGAAAGGGCTTTGCTCTTATGGTTGGCACTCAACATCCTAAGGTTGTTAGTAAAGTGTAGTATATTTACAGAATTTGTAATGTGTTTCCATTTTACAGCTCATCAATTTATTTTCTGACATTTACATTAGATTACTGGCAGCAAATTTGCCAGTAAATTGCTATATATTTACAGCATTGGTACTGTTTATTTCTTTACACCAGTGGTCCTCAAACCCTTCCATGGAGGGCCTAGTTTATGCAGGTTTTCGCTTTTACCTTGTAAAAGCCTGATGGAGTAGCTCACTAATTGGTTAGTATCTCCCCTCACCTGGCAGTCTAGGTCCTAATTATGCTCTAATTGAAGGGAAAGATCAAAAACCAACATACACTAGGCCCTCCATGGAAGGGTTTGAGGACCACTGATTTACACCATATTACATTTACAGTAATTTACTGGCAGCAGAGTATTTATTCTGTATATCACAATCCCTCCATAACAATTTGAAGTGCACCAGTGTTAACCTGTAAATATAACAAAGCATCATCAGAGTCAGAAAAAAGTAAAAAAAATGTAGATAAATGAATATTGAATGTTCTATCAAAAAGTATGCTTATTCGTACAGGAAAATGTGTTTCAAACATATTCAGGTGAATCATTTGTAAGAAAACCAGCTGATGTTTCCAAAGTCTAAAAAGCAAAATACTGTAAATCTCAAAAGGATCTATATAGAGCAAAGAAAAGTATCACTTTAGTTTGTCTGTTAGTTTGCTGTGGAGATAAACTGGGCTCACACTTTGGCCTTGATGAGCAGCCAATAGCTGTGTTCCTGATCAACATTTCTACTATCGATACATCTCCCCTTTAATGCCAAAGCATGTGCGCTCAACCATCTCAGATGACTCAATCTAGTGATCCCAATCGTAAACGGCAGTTGTGTTTGAAGAACCTAATTAGGCAGATCATGATAAGCTCGATGATGTCATCTTGAATGTGTCATTTGAGCCTGGGTGTATTAAGGAACGTACGAAGAACAAACCCAAGGGGGGTATTCATATCTAAGCTGGGATATTCAAATTATCCTGGATGAATTTAGCCTTGACTTATTTGCACAAAAGCAGGTTGAATTAAACCAAACCAAGTAACCATGGAGATGTATTATTTGCAGTTAGCCTGCTCCAGAGCAGGCTACCAGCCAGGTTAAGATTAATCCCAGAGTCTTATGTGTTAATTCATTTTTTGCTGTAATCCGAAATAAACGTGTTTAACATTTATACCATTGTCTTTTGAATGTGTTCTAACTTAGTGTTATTAAAATGCATCACTTGCCACTATTGCTGTCATCAGTTTGTTTTAAATCCTACTATTGCAGTTGTTTAGATGGTTTAAAATGGTTGATGAAGTTGCGGGAACGGTGATTTCAATAAAGTTGATTTACAGAAAGCAACAAAGCAAGTCCCATTCATCTGTGTTTCTCCCTGCACCATGGCATGCCCATTTCTGAATTATGTTTTGGATGAAGAAGCACTGATATTGAGACGTTCTTTCAGACGTGAGAGGGTGTTTCGGGACAGATCAGACCCTTGAACGTTTCCCGACAAGTCCCTGCATGAGAGGTATAGATTTTCTGGAGATGGAATTTATTATTTGTGCAGACTTCTGGGTCCCGAAATTCAGCACCGCACAGCACAAAGATGGTCTGTGTGGCATGTTTTTATATGCCGTGGGAGATGCCAAAATTTTAAATAAAGGCACTATTTGCCGTATTGTTAGAAGTGTGTGTTTGGCACTGAAGTCTTTGGCACACATCATTATCACCTTCCCTGGCCACAGAAGAATGTGCGTTAAAAAAAATCTTGATGGATCCTCGTAGAGATTACTTAATTATTTTCAACCGCAGGAAGGACGTAACATCCCTGAGCCATTAAGATACTGATAGGGGCTGGGAAGACTTCCACTAAAGGAGAATTCTGCAATGAGCCAATACAGGGTTGCCGCAGGGTCTTAAAAAGTCTGAAATTCTGAACGTTAAATTTAAGGCCTTAAAACGTCTTAAAAATTGCCAGATTTTCATCTGAGGTCTTAAATTTCATTTAGTCTGGTCTTAAAAATGGCTTGATCCTTGTTCATTTACAGAAACGCTGGCTGCAGAAGGAGAAAATATCGAGTCGTAGCCTTCAAACATAGTCATGAATGTTGTCGATGTTAATTAGGAACAGTACGTTGCACGCAGACATTTTTTAAGGTGCAACAGTAACAAAACCAGCTGCCCTCAGAACGTTGATTCGGTGTGTTGTTCTTTCTGGGGATACTGATGTTGATACGTACACGGTGATAAAACTACAAATCCTGTGATAAATGCAATACAATACCTGCCCGCGAAATACATCTGCGTCACCTCAGAGTTTGTTAAAGTTCGGCTAGGCCTACGTGGGGAAAATGGGAAAGTGTACTTTTAACGAGATATGGCTAGAGTACAGCGATTTTCGCTGTGGTTGCAAGCCGTACACAGCTCCAGGTACGAAGCTGGAGTCACGCACTGTGTGAAGACTTAATTATGCACAGTCTATCATGCACAGTCATGTGCACGTAAAAATGCTGGAGGCAAAATGGAAGATAAGATACATATAGAAGTGTTCCTTTAATTAATATAATGAAAATAAATATATTTGCAAATATAATTAAAATATAATTAAAATACATTGCTTTCTAATCAAATCCAAACATTCAAATGAAGTATTGCGCTGGTCACCCTCAAAGTCAGACAACGCATTCCAATGCAAGAGACTCTCGCTCCCGACATCCAAAAACAAGTCAGCGCGCAGCAAAGTGAGACAATTAAGTTTCTTCTTCCCTAACCTGATACATGGTCAACATCAACCCTTCATCCAAGAGTTGCAAAACATAGCAGAGAACAAGAACCAACCACAGAGGTAGTCTCAGTATACTGCCTAACTACTCAAGCCACCATATAAGTTAACATTAGCCTATTAAGGCAAGAACAATCTTCCTGCCTACTATTGGTAGTCTGAAAAAAGAGGACTATTCCTGATATTTGGTATATTGTATATAATTATTGTTTATTGATGATTCTCCGTTTGCCCTCACAGCAACTCAATAATTATTAGCAATTAATGTAATAGATATTACATGAATATGCTATTTAAACAGATTCAGAGCATTGGTTAAAAATCATATACCTTGCTATCCCTTTTGTTAACTTTAGCAGATGATAAAGCTATTATGTCTAATTCTATAAAGATTATCACTCATCAACATATGGGGAATTTGTAATAATATCACATCGGATAGTAGGCTGTAATACTAAATGTCATAGTAATGTTATTTTCTTTCTCAACATTTATATTAATTTGCTGCTGGGTCATTTTAGGGCTAGTATTAATGTGCACAGTTTTGCATAAAACCACTTTCTGCCTCATAGCCTACTTATGTTCTATCCTTTATAAACCAGAGTTTTTGCAACAATATTGTTAAGGTTATATTATTAGATAAACCATGTCCCGGGTCTTAAATATGTTTTGATTGATCACAACTAAGATTGTTTAGTAATCCTACAAGCTAGAATACATAATCCTCTGCCAGTGTGCATAATTAAATTCAATCACAGGTATTTTTCGTTATTTTATTGTGCGTTCACTGCGGTATTAGACTTAAAAAGCATTTCGAGTGGCATTAAAAGTCTTAAAAAGTCTTAAAATTAATGTAATCAAACCTGCAGAAACCCTGCAATAGTGTAGTAAAAGACACTGTCTGCATGTTTGGGGTCGAATGACAGTACCGTACTTTAGCAAATATATCGCGCATGATATGCACGTTTTTACAAACGGCACACCCCTCTGCGCACTATACTCAGTGGCGCGCTATATAGAATGTTTTTATACAAGATAACTACAGTCATTATTTTTGTTCTATAGTGTTGTTATAGACCAGCTATTCCCAAAGTGGGATACAAAATAATTTGTGGTTCAACATGTATTTGAATAATCAAACATGCCTGTAGGTTATTAAAGTGATCTTTTCAGAAAAACTATAATTGTTTGTTTTTATTGAGTACTAGAGAAAAGACCTCCAGTAAGCAAATCAGTCTATAGGCTACAAACTGGACAATTACCATATGTAATGCTAGAGTACAATTAAGTAAAAAAAGGAAGAAAAATGATATACAGCTAGATCACATTGAACAATCTGTTATGACTCCTTTTATTAGTGACTCGTTCAGTTGTGTCGTTAATTTAATATAATTTCGTTAGAAGTACTCCTCCAGCCCAATACTCAAACAACATCGATTTTTGTTTCATGTCTTCTAAATTAAATAGATCAACCTACTTCTGTAGTACCAAATACACATGCTTAATGTAATAATTGTTGGAGCTATAATGAATAAATGAATTTGATCTTTGTTTATTGACTAATGCCAATGCACGTCACCAGACTTTCAAAACACTCGGGGCTCAGACGACCCATGGCTGGGGGGATTGCTTGTGTTTAACACTAAAACCGCCAGGCCTTCCAAACTACCTATAACCGCCAACTGCTGACGCCCATCGGCGTCATTAGCATACGAATCACCCTCATTAAAAACCGCTCTCTCCTCCGCACCCTCCAGCCAAGCCATCACTGCATCCAGCGATCAGGAGCATCACCTCTATTGTGTTTTTATTAATCTCCAAACAGATTAATTACCTGGAGATTTTTGTTGTTTTTGATGGTATTATATTGCCTTTATAGAATGACAATTCTTAAGTCTAGAATGAAAATCCACCACACATACTTAATTCAGAGATAAACCAGCTAATACTTTTTATTACGATTTTTCAACTAACAGCGCAATCAGAAAGTGCAGTTTTATTCATTTTGTGTTCCAGTGTCGGAAACAGCCTGAATTACATGTCATATTTATGCTGTTGTATTTTCATAATTGTATTTTCAAATTCAGTTTCTGGATCTGCATTACTTCAGCACACCCATTATATATATATATTTTTTGTAATATTTTATATTCAAATACAATAGCGAACATTTCAGCCGGTGCAGTGTGGATTTTAAAATTGTTCTATGAACAGTTTTTTATAATTATTGAATTATCTGCTTGCCTCAAACGCTTTGCACTGATGAGATAAATAGACGTGAAGCTAAAATGAATCGGTTTAAAGCAACCTTCGCATTGCATAATGGCACATGTAAAAACCGCTTAATTTCCATTCAAACCCTCTTCAGGTGAATATATATATTAAAATATGTACAGCTGTTGAAAAAAGCTAAGCTCGATAAAGGACATGTATTTTTTCATGGCCCCTTCTCCACCCGCTCACCTTCTCTGTCGAAACCGGTTTATCCCATCAACATTACAGGCAACCCCCTCACACACACATACTGAGCTGGTGAAGAACAATGACTTTGGATGCTTGTGAGGGCAAGAACTGCATGAAGATTTTTGTTGAATGTACTTTAACAGTAGAATACAAAAACAAATATATTTAAAGGGATACTTTACAGCTGGACAGATAAATATATATTTTAAATTGGTCTTTTATGTATTAGAAATGTTATAAAGTTTATAAGTTGGTGCCTTCTGGTTCAAGAAAAGTCAGAAAATGTAGTTTGGGTTAATTTGGATGAAATACAACAACTCCCAGAATGCACTTGCTACAGTGTTCTACGAAGGACCTCCCAAGCCACGCCTACCGGTTAGAGAGGGCAGGAGTCTTACACCCTTGCCCGACCTTACACTCCTGTACAGTAGGTGGCAGTATATGCACCTTTTAAGTCGTTTGCGATCTGCCATTAAAAACTCACAGAAGAAAACGTAAGGTTCCATTCTAGGAAGATAACTATTTTGCAGACAGTTTCTGCGGGCTTATCAACCAACTAACGTTTTGAAGAGGACACAGATAGGACACCATCTGGTACAGTATCAAACGCATTCGCCTATTTCTGATCACATAGTTACACGTAGTGATATAGTTGTTAGCATTAAAACAGCAAAGGTAGGAAAGTAACGAAAGATATATAATTACTTGTAAGTTGTAAACAAGTTGGCTAAATTAGCTGTTAGCTGCAGTATTGAGC
>JACXGM010028796.1:0-13913 GCA_016801145.1 Umbra pygmaea | reverse complement strand
ATACCTGCTATTCCGTTTTGACCTCTGCCTGTTTGAATTACTCTGCCTGTGGATATCCCTCGTTGTACCTTAGCCATAATAGCTCTGCCGGTCTGACATATACCATATCTTGGATTATTCTTTGCTTGTTCCAATAGACAGTCATTCTGGTCAATAAATAACATTGTTCTATTTCACATTTTGAGTGCTCATTACACTATATCTGTTGCTTAAAATTGTTGCGTGCATATGTGTGTCATGCATGTTGCAAATTATGCATGTTTTATCTGATCAAAAATCAAGGTATGTTTTTCCATTGTGCTTTGGTGCATTTTCCATAGGTGACAGGAGCCAAAGAATTTGAGAGGCTTGCTGGCGTTGCCAAGCTCGTCCTGGTGTTGCCCCATGCAAATGCAGATGCTGACAGGGTGTTTTCAGTTGTGGGACTGAACAAAACCAAGAGAAGAAACAGCCTAGCATTGGATGGCACCCTTTCCCTAAATAATGACCATAAAGATGGCCAATCTGGAGCCCTGATTCAAATGGGAGCCCCCCTCCGAGGTCATCAAGGCCTCCAAGAAGAACACAGGCCAGTATAACCATGCCCACAGATCATAGACAAGGACTTTAACCAGCTTCTGATCTGCATCTGATACTGATTATGCCTAATTTTGTTGTTATTTTTGTAATGCATTAATTTGTTTTATGCTTGGAAAAAGTTGTACTGTTTAAGCACTTTGTTTGTTGCACTTATTTGTTTCTGATGGACCATTTGGTGGGCTTTGAATGAAGAACAAACCCTCCCTAACTAATCTTCTTTCGTTTTTGGCTGAACATAAATCATTAAGTGCTCTTAAGAATACAATTATTCACAACATGCGTTAGGTTTCAGTTAAAAATTATTTTAATACCATTCTAATCAAAACATCAATCAACCTACCTACTGTAGGTCAAATTTTAAACACTGGTCTATGAATAAGGCTTTATTGTGGTACATTTAGACACACAAAAGTTTTCTGGTGGAATGTTAAGCTCAAGTCTAAAAGGCCGTACAAGTCATGATGCCAAACATGAATCAGAGTAGGGATGCTCATTTCGGGTAATTTTCCTGACCGACAACCGCAACTCGTTAACGGATTATTAACCGTTAACTGATGAGATTATAAAATTCAATTGGCTTTAAATAAAACATTTAATTGACGAGTGTCTGTAACCCGTTAAATATACTACAAACATTTTTTTCACAGATTTGTTTTAATGTTTAAAAAGCATACAGAACAGATCAACAACAGCTGCCGGGTGCACCAGCTTTGCGTATAAGTTCACTCGGGTGCAAAGTCCACACTAAACAATACGATGAAACTAGTTATTTTCATACTAAAGCTGTGTCGATGTTTGGTTTCACCAAACTACACTGGCGTAAAGTCCACACCAACCAAAATATTGTCGCAGAAAATTTGTCGTAGACCTTTTCACTTTCTGTTTTCAATCAAAAGAAAGTAGCCTTGATGCATTGTTTACCAAGTTGTCAAATTATAGAATGAAAACAGTCGGTGACAATCTGGAAAAATGTTTTTGCTTACAGGAGGCCTACTGCAAATAGGGGCTATATTTCATTAACACAAAACAAAATGTTAATAACGCTTGCTATACGTAATGTTACTAACTATACAATATTTGCTGAGCGCATCCATTTAATTGAAATTACCATTACGGTCCTCTCCGAAAATAAAGTGTGTGTTGTCAATCACTGTGTGTGTTGTTTTTAAGGTAACCTTATTTTGTCGGCTATAATGCATCAGGAGCATGATGAATTATAGCCGATAAAATAATATATGCTTCCCAATATGATAGCGTTATACGTTTCTGTACATGAAGAATTTAAAGCGCAAGTTAATATCACAGTCATCATAAATGTCCAAGGGTTGTCATTATAAATGAAGACACAAAACAGGCAACTGGTATATTTTGCTCCTCATTACCTATATCTCCCTACCTTTCAAAACTAAGCGCCAGGCTCTGGTTGTGCGTGTCAACGCGCCACGTGATTTAACTAATATAGGCTATATATATGTAAAAAATAAAAATAAACTTCTTAACCGTTTAACTGATAGTATTAATCGGTCAAATGTTTTAATTTCGGTTATCGGTTAAACGGTCAATATGAGCATCCTTAAATCAGTGTAATTTCAGGTATTGCACATCTTTAGCAGACCACTCAAAAATCCACTAGAATGCAGGAAATCACATTACTTAATCAAAAATTTCCTGGGGATGGGCCTTCAGCTATGTCTGCTTCACAGAATGTAACCAATATTGTCCATCTCCAATAGGCTGCCCCTATCAACGGCTTTGGGCCTCCTCACAAACCACCAGAATGCAGGGTACAACATGGGTACAACATCAAATTTATTACAATTCTCTGATATCTGAAACAACAACCTGAATGCGTGGCATAATTTTGGTTACCCCTGACAAAGTCTCACTCCAAGGTTTTTTGAAAAGTTGGCAGCTCTGATTTCATTTAGCGGATTAATGCGAGAACATTCCACACATTCCATACATTCCATAGCGTTCAAAATTATATTGCAACATGCACAGTTAAGGTTAGGCATGAGGTTACTAACGGTTAAGGTTAGACATTAGGTTAATACGGTTAAGGTTAGATATGACATTACTGAGGTTAAGGTTAGGATTAAGGTTAGGGATAACATTACAAAAAAACTGACAATGGTCTGTGTGCATGACGCATGCAATGTAGAACAAAACACACACAACGCATGCAATGTAGAACAAAACACACAAAGTGCCGGTCTGGATTTGAACTCGGGAACATTGGCATGCAAGTCGCAGATTTATACGCCCCTCCACCATCCCTGACCTCCACCCTAGCAAAAACACACCATCCCCGACCTCCACCCTAGCAAAAACTATGCTATTTACATTCTACGTCATGATTTTCATATGTTCATATTTTACGTTATCCGAGTGTTCAATGTAGTTCCCTACAAACATAATTGACTTTCTCATACGTTCATATTTCACATATTGCGGTTTTACAGAATAGTTCCCTCAGAATGTATTTCATTGGATTTAGGGCTGGTTTGTACATATGCAGCTCATTAAAGGATATGTCAGCTGCCATGTGGTCAACTGATTTGTGCTGCTCCGCAATCTCGCCTGCTCATGCAGCTCACCTCTCTCTGTTAGTCTCACTGAACAGAGTAGACGCAGAGAGAGGTGTGTCTCAGAGTCAGGGCAGTGTTCTCACTATTAGGAGGTGCACATTGGTGCACATTCCAGTATAAGACCCTTATACCATCTGTGAAACATGGTTGTGGTAGTATCATGCATTGAGCCTTTTTTGCTGCATCTGGGCCAGGAAGGCTTGCCCTGAATGATGGAACAATAAATCCTGAATTATACCAGCCAAAAAATGAAATTATCAGGACATCTGTCCTTGAAATTAATCTCAAGAGAAGGTGGGTAGTGCAGCGAGACCACAACCCTAAGCACACAAGTCGATCTGCTGTAATGAAGAATGGTTAAAAAAAGAAAGTAAATGTTTTGGAATGGCCACGTCAAAGTCCTGACTGACCAAAATGTTGTGGGAGGACCTGAAGTGAGCAGTTTATGTGAGGAAACCCACCAACATCCCAGAGTTGAAGCTGTTCTGTATGGAGGAATGAGCTACAATTCTTCCATGCTGATGTGCAGGACTGATCAATAGTTACCAGAAATGTTTAATTACGGTTATTGCTGTACCAGTAAGTTACACCAGATACTGAAAGCAAAGGTTCACATACTTCTGCCACTCACAAATACATAATAGTGGATATTTTCCTCAATGAGTAATTGATCAAGTATAACATTTATGTCTCATTTGTTTAAGTGGGTTTGTTGGCAGCAGTATCCTAAAACATATTTTTCTTGTATTTGCAGATCAGACCTGCGCAATGTTGAGGAATTTTGGACCATTCCTCTTTACAAAACTATTGTTTCAATTGAACAATATTCTTATAAGGTTTGGTGTGTATCGCTTCTTTTGAGGTCCTGCCATGGAATCTCTGGTTGCGGTCATGACTCTTGACTATTTTGGACTTTTTGGCATGTCTAGCAAAGACAACTGGAACAACTAAGCACACATAGCATCAGCCAGTCAGCCAGAGGACAACAACATGGTGGCAGGAGGATTAGTTCAAACTTTCTAACCAAGCCGCAGGTGTTAACAAATAAAATGAATCAGTTTTTTCACAGTACTCCAGCATCAAAATTCAGAAAGCACCTAGTTCACAAACTAGAAATAAGCATATTCAAGTTTTCTAAGTCTGTAAACTAAGACATTTTCTGTTAAATGATAAAAAAGGCTTCCATAGTGAACAAATAAAAATTTCCAACCCTTAAATTAACTGTGTAGTATGATCTAAACCCACCAGCTGTATCATAACGAATGACAAAATAATACATATAAAACAATAGATGACATTAAATAACTGTTTAAGATTAAAAGAGTGTACATCAATTTCAGGTGACATCTATAAACAGAAAACAAGCAATGGCCTCTACAACAGAAGTCGGAAGCAACATAGACATTAACCAGTTTAAAATCGAACTGTAGCCTCGGCTGAGACTTAAATTAATTGATTCATCAGAATTCAAAACTGACAGGATTCAACATTGGAATTCTCGTGGAATGGAACACCGGTGCAGTTCCTTCCCCCTTGATTAGCATGCTTCCAAGGTATTAAGTGCATTCACAGAAAGCTTTGGGGATGAGGGAGGAAATTTTCTCTCTAAGACATAATTAACTTTATGTTTAGGTGGTCCCCAAAGCTCATTGACTTCTATGCTGACATTTTTCAAGCAAATTTATTTGCCTTGAAATGAAATGCCACTGATTGGGTCTTATATTTGAAGGTTGATATTGATTGCAAATAATAACTAGTGTACATAGCTCTACATATCATTCAGTCCAAACCACTTGACATGAATTCCATTCTAAAATAAACTACTATATATCATTATTACTTTTAGCTTTTTATACATTTTTCCTCCCCTTCTAATTCCTTCTAAACCTGCCTTTGTCCTTGGACAGATCTGTGAGATTGCGAAGGGTGCACACATGGTTCATCCAACAACATGTCGCCCAGCCGCCGGTTGTTTTTGCACTGTGTATCCAACACGGAAGCTTTAGTCAGATCATGCACAGGATGATTACATTCAGCAACTATACTTCCATAATTGAACCCACAGGCCCATAGCCAGGCTCAAACCCCTGACTATCATGATGTAGACTGTCACGCAATGCAGCGACTTAGCCCAATATGTCACTACTTTAAGCTTTTTAAAATTAATTCATACTTCAAAGTCACCGGTTTGTACCATCTACCTATGTTTTCAAAATACAGATAAAAAATTACAAATGCAGGGTACAAGTTGTAATAAAACCCATTTCCCAGTAGCGAAGCATCCATATTTCACTGAATTTAATGGACAGAATAATTGTTGTTGGTACTGGCGGTATTAATGTACTTGCTAAGGTTTGAATACAGAACTTAAGAATTACCTTCCCAATATTGACCAATCTCTTCATATAAACCCTTCATTTGTTAATGCTGAAAATACAAATGTGATACTTAATCATACTAGAAAAATAAGAAGAGGAGAGAAAGCAATCACCCAAGTAGGAAGAAATATTTTGAGGGATGGTATTTTGGTTTAAGGATGACAAGCTGATAGAGTGCAAGTAACCGTTCCATAGAAAATACTCTACCAGAAAAATCTGAAATGTCACCTTTTTTGTAGGGTACTACTGTAGACAAAGCCCTGTTATTTTTGTAGTGCACTCAATTAACTCTACATAATGAGTCATATGGGGAAAAACAATAAAAATTGTATTGCTAAAGACCTATAGTTTGAAGTTGTTTGGATTGTATTCTGTGGATGTAGAGATCAGTGCCTTTAGAAGTTAGCTGTTAGATGTTTTATGTTATAATTAAACACCTGCAGCCTTTTTCCAATACATTGGAAACAGAAATTACCATTGACAAGCTATGTGTGATCAACAAATCAACAATCAACCTGATTATCTTTTCAGTGAATATCTGAACTATGTCCTGTACTCCACTTCAGTTGATGAAAACAATGGTATCACAGATTGTTCAAGCTTGTTGTCACTGGTTAGAGGTTCTCTTGCGATTTTGCTCAGATAACCGACTGACTGCTTCGTCTAAACTACACCAAAATAATTTATACGTTATTTTGTATGTCTTTTAGAGGCTTTCTTTGCATATAGTTCACAGTGCACAAAACTGTAATAAGCTACATGACATGTGCATTGTACTGTACAGATAAAGTAGCTTGAGTTCAGTTCATGGCACTAGGCCAGCTGAGAAATATATTGAAAATGATAACAGAGGCGCATGGATAGTAGTCAAACATTTTTCAGGTCAGAAGATTGTCTTAGAAAAAGATTATACTGTAGATGTTTCAAGGAACCCGTTTCAAAGCATCCTTAAATGATAGCATCTATAAACGTTACGCATGTATTAAAGACAGCTGAAATCCAATTCCTAAGTGAATGTCTAGACTTCATGCCCCAGGGTTTTTTTGTTCGGGGAATAGGACATCAATGTTTGATATAAAGAAGGCTCTTAATCCATGTGAAGATCACAGACCTGTTCAGACCTTTTTGATTAATGATACATGACAGTAAACCTACCAAGCAAAACTGGGTTTGTTGTCCTATATTGGTGGGCTGCATTTTGAGGCCACTGTAGAAAAACAATATATTTTAATGTGACTGACAAGGTAAAGAGTGTACTGGGTGTGAACCAATGGTGTACTTAGCTGCGGAAATTATCCATGTGAATCTAATTAAGTTTTCACATCTTCCAATTCATCTTTGGGAACCTTCTAATTGTGTCATATTCTGGAAGAATATGAATTGAACCTTATAGGACACTTGGCAATGTGCAAAGCATGCAAGTGTGTAGGTGTAAAGTAATTACTGTATCTAATTTCTTGTCATGACAACAACCATTAGCAGGCCCAATCGTAATGGTCCATCTTTATTGTTTACACAGTCTCTATAGCTATGCATTTATATCTACATTGTCATTGCAGTGTGTAGGCACACATGTTAGAATACGTAGAACTACTTTAACTGTTGGGATATTAACAATGTGTACGTAATCTGCAATAACAGTGAGGTAACACACATAGGCCTTAGAACATGGCTTCTCTTCAGCCTCATACCTACAGTAGTAGGCTTTGACTTAGGGCATTGTGGATGAGCATTTCCTAGTTGTGAACACACATTTTGTATTATTATTATTATTAATATTATACAGTATGTCATAATTCAGCTACTTCGTTTGCAAAAGGGCGTTGAGCGTTTGAGCCAATTTTAGCTTATATTCATTGAAATCTAATAAAATAACTTTAGGACTTCTAACTTAATGCAAATAATTATTGGGAAACGTAATGATGCATAGTTACCCAAAAGTCTAAATTTCCAGAATTAAATGTCAATATTGTTTAAAATCATAGGGTCATGCAGCCCCCTGCTGGTTTGCCATTGAGGCTAAGCACAGGTGCTGTTTATCTGTCCCTGGATGGGAGACCAGGTGCTGCTGACTGTAGTGTTAAAGTGATCATTATCAAGTCCAAATTCCCCAGGGCAGTGAAGGGGACATTAATCTGGGAAGGGAGCCGTTCTTTAAATGGGACCTTAAATGGGTGTCTTGAATCTCTGTGGTCACCAAAGCTTTTAATTAGCTCATGCAAATCCATTATGATATACTGTTACAGATGCCTTCTCACACATTCATGAAGTGATTATGAAGGTATTATGTATGGAACATTCATAAGCTAAACGTATTCAAAAGCGGGAACGAAATCTTGTTGTTCAGCATACTCTCCCTTCAAATGTAGCCTTACATTAAGGGCATTTTAACATCCTTTTCAGGACAAACAGACGTCTAACATTGTTACAGATGACATTATCTAATATTATGAACTAACTAAATGATTTGCAACATTGCTATTGACATGACATTTAATTTCAACACCTCTAAACATAACATGGCAATAACTAGTTACATCAAGCTGAAATGAGCTACCTACAATTCGCCACATGGCAGCTTCTTTTATTCTAAGAACAGGTAGCCTTCCATCCCCTCAAAGGGCACACATCAATTAATGAATGTTTAATTCTGTAGTCTTTTTAATGTGAATAGTCTTATTTCAAACACAAAGAATTCCAAATAATTTTAATAAAAGGGAATGATGGATGGAAATGGTACACAGTAGTAATTTGACTATATGACAGATCCGTAATGTTGATAAAGCCTCACATTAGCAGGTCTGTTCAAAGTTATTCACATTCCCCCTATGAACATTTTAGTCATTGTTCCAATGCTACACACAGCAGTGGGTTTCAAGGTCTTACATTCTAAAAGCACTTCCCACACACTCAGCGCATCCACAAAAAGGCACACTATGTCCTTGATAGTGAGCCCAAGGCCCTCCGGAAGAGTAGATGTATCTTTAAGCAAAAGCTTATGTTGATCCAAAGAAATCAATAAATCAATAAATGCTTCCGTACATTCCTGGTCGAAGAAACTACAAAATAATGTGCCATTTGTTACAAAATCTCAGTTCTAAGAACCTTAATACCGGACCTTTCACAATTTGAGGAAGAGGAAAACCTGTAGATGCTGTACAGTAGTGGCAGCAGGTCAGAAGTGCTTCGCACACACTAGCCATTTTAATCAAGATCTATTTGCATGCCAGCCACACTGGCTCTCAGCCCCAGTCGCATTAGCATTTCACAGTTGGAGCTCGGCTGCCAAGTTCCTCAACCGTGACACATCGATACTCCTTTGTTGTTGGCCTGAATGGCTGCTATTTTGCAACATCGCTAACAGGTGGTGAGTGTTTGTGCATCCACGGCAGCCCTAAAAAAACGAGAGAGTAGGAAAGGCCAGGGAGGCAGACTTCCCAGCTGTTTAATTCCTTCGATCGTCTGAAGAGAGGACAAATTGTTGCATGTTCAGTGGCCAGTGATAGATTATGCTGTCACCTATGTCCTGATAAAGAATTATTATTTTACACTACACCTAGAAGCAATATTTAACGAAACTGTTTGCCAGAAGCCATTGTCATCAATAGAAGTAAACACCCTTTACGATTTAGACTAAATTGTACTTTTGTGATATTCCTATTATGTGCAAACATGGTTTGATTACAGAGGAAAAATATATTTTCATGAGAGAAAGGTTGGAAATGTGATGACTATTGCAGCAATTAGTAAAAAATACATGTTTCAAACTCAATTGACGCTCCAGAGGGCATCAACGTGGACATTTATTAACCCTCTAGGGTCTTGGGGGGCTTTAATCCGCTTGACACACAGTTGATTTTTTGGCCTCTAGAAAGGTCATACTTTGACCTACAGTGAAGTGCCTTATGGCTTTGAATTCAGAAGACCGATGGCTACAACATGGATGAATGAAATCCGACATCCTAGGTCATTGAATTTTATGTTTTATTAAATATTTATCCCATAAAACTAAAGAACATTTGTTGTTGTTTTTTACATGTAAAAGCATGTTATCTATAGTGAATAAGGCTTTTTATTGCTTATGGTCAACATTGTTACAGATGGACCAGTGTGCAATGTTTGGAGGCCATACAATCAAGTCAACATCAAAATGCTGCACTCATTTCTAACTAGATTTCTATACATTTTTAAAACCCAGCTAAATTCCAACTCCAAAAATGGTTGTTTTATGCAGGATGATGTCCTACATCCTTGTAAATTTGTTATTTTGTCATTTTTACTTCCTACTTCCTGTCTGTGATACTTTTAGTCAAAAAGAAAGACCATCGTCAGCTTTGAGGCGCGATATCTCCGGCTCTGATGAACCTACAGAGATGAGCCACCATTTATTATTGCGTCTAATTCTCCCCTTTCCAACGGTAGCAAGTGAGATAATCCAGATTGTCAATAGACCAAGGAGGGTTAATAGCCCTGGAACCATAGATGCTAGAAACTAACCATTAACAGCACCTGAAGAACATGTTCTGCACAAAAGAATGAGGCGTCGTTTGTTCAACTGGGTTCATCACAGCTGGATAGAGTAAATTTAAAATGTGTGAACTTCTAGTTGTCCCTGTGGTGTTTTTCTAACAATCAGACATGAAGCAGGAAGTGAACATTGTATTTTTTAAGTTTCACTTTGTGGAAAAAAAAATGTTTAGCGATGCCAACTTAACCTGAACTATGTAACGTTCCATTCATTTGACCTGTCTGCCCGAATTTTACATGGCTTTTTATTATGTTTTTACGGAACACAGAAATACAGTATACAGGGACAATATAACCAATTTCTCAAAATACACATTATTTTGTCCATTATATCCATTTGTTACTAGTTAGATATTGTGAAATGTCGATTTCGCTATTCTACTATTGTCTGTATAATGTATTATTTAAGTTTGTTTTCAGCCCTTAGATCCAATTAGCTAGTTCCTAAAGTTTACTAGTCTACTTTTTGTAGCTTTCGACAAAGTTACATAGTGCTGTAATGAATAGAACCAGGAAATATCAAAACAGGTGTTATAAAGAATATGTATTGTCCATGTAAAACGTCCGGTACACGATTCTGGTTCTCAGGCCAGGCAGGGGTCAGTACACAAAGAGGGTTGTTGGAACAGGCAGAGGTCGGTACACAAAGAGGGTTGGCGGAACAGGCAGAGGTCGGTACACAAAGAGGGTTTTCAGGCAGATGTCGGTACAACCTGTAGATCAGAGGAGGCAAAGGTACAAAAAGGGTAATCCAAAAAAACGGTGTAGTCAGAAGTCCAATGCAAAATCCAGGCCAAAAATGAATATATGTGTCTTAAGTGCTCAGTACGTCTATCTTACAAACAATACCTCACAATGGATGAGTCAAACCGTCTGGGCTATATAGGGCTCCACACAGGTGTTCAGTATTCCGGTGATTGAGAGCGCATCTGTGGGATGCGTTCGTGTGCATCAAGTTGGTGGAGAGTATCAGTGCGAGGAGACGCTGTGTGGTGAATGGAATCAGTGCGGACCGCGGACCTCACAAGTGCATGTTTAAGTAAAGTTTGTAGATATTCTCGGCAGACTAATGGAATTTCCCAAATTGTGATATTCATTTGAGGAGTGAGTATTCATTTGATATTGTTTTGATACAATTTGCAGGTTATTTGATGATGGTTATTTTGTTTTAATTTGATAACAGAACAACCTATTAGCCTAAAAGTAAATTGGCAAATTGAATAATGAAGGGTAATAGCCTCAAATGGAGCTTTATGAATACATATACTTACTGTGTGCATTGAGCAATAATATAATATGTTGTATGTCAAATTATAATAATAATTGTAAGATCTTGAAAGGGAATTACTCTGCTTTACCCAAATGGGGTATTACATGTAAATATACATGCATGTTGACATTGGCCATGTAATTCATAATTCACACCTTACAGTATACAGTTCAATATACTGGACACTCACTGGCCATTTCATTATGTACACCTTGCTAGTGCCAGGTTGGACCCACTTTTGCCAGTAGAACTACCTTAATTCTTCATGGCATAGTATCAACAAGATGCTGGAAACAGTCATCCAAGAATTTGGTCTGCTCATTTGCAACCGTGACCTGGCCAAGACAAGGCGCAAAGTGCAAGGCAACATGAAGTTACACATAGAGAAGCTACAAACATTCAAGTATTCAAGTATACAGTTACAATTTTCAAGAAACCAGTTTCAGATGATGTGAGCTTTGACATTGTGCGTTGCTGGAAGTACTCATTAAAAGATGGGTACACTGTGGTCATAAAGGGATGGACAGTAATCAGGTAGACTGTGGCATTTAAACAATGCTCAATTGGAACGTGTACCACCCTGAACCATTGATACAAGGCAGGATGGCTCCATGCTTTCAAGTTGTTTATGCCAAATTCTGACACAGCAGATATTGAATCTTCTATTGTCTAATTTTGGTAAGCCAATGCAAATTGTAGGCTCAGTTTTCTGTTCTCAGCTGATATGAGTGGAACCTGGTGTGGTCTTCTGCTGCTGTAGCACATCTGCTTCAATGTTCGATGTGATGTGTATTCAGAGATGCTCGTCAGCATACCTTGGTTGTAATGAGTGGCTATATGAGTCACTGTTGCCTTTCTATCAGCTCGAACAAGTCTAGTTATTCTCCTCTGATCTCTGCCATAAATAAGGTTGTTGTTGATCACCAGATGTTTTTGCTTTTTCTGACCATTCTCTGTAAACCCTACAGATGGTTGTGCAGGAAAATCCCAATAGATCAGAACTTTCTGAAATACTCAAACCAGACCATCTGGCACCAACAACCATGCTATTTTCCAAGTCACTTAAATCACATTTCTTCTCCATTCTGACGCTTGGTTTGAACTGTTTTGACTTGGTGCCACATGATTGGCTGATTAGATATTTGCATTAAAAAGCAGTTGAACAGATGTACCTTAAGTGGCCAGTGAGTGTATTTTATATTTTAGTATGTAGCCATATTGCTTGTAATTGGTTCCATTCATTTTGCACGTGAAGGGCTTAGTCTTGTATCTATGTATGAAATGTGAACAATAGGTATAGCTTAATTCATTAATATTTGTTTTAACTGTACCATTCATTTTGATCAATGTATGAAAATATTTTGTAGGGTGAATACATTTTGAAAACAGATTTACTATTTTGAAAAACAGCATAGACTTTGGAGCATTTAAAAAATATATAACAAGTACACATTGAATCAGGTAAAGTAATTTACCTTTAGTTGGTGGTCAAAAATCTGAAGCATTGACTCCAATAAGCTGCACCTCCAATCTTGATCTGCCACCTCTACAATATACTGTACTATTTAACAAAAGATTCAAATTGTTATCCATTTCATCATGAACATGTTCTGTTTGAAGAGGCATTCCTCATGGAACTATTTAAGCTAGAATAGTTCTGCCTGAAGCAAGAAAGTGTCCCGTTGCAATATCGTTAATGCCAAAAATCCCTTACTGAGTGTTACGTTACCTAAAATTACCTTACATACTACATGTAGTTCAGTATGTAGATTAATTCTGTATGGGAGGATTCTTCAAATAAATTATTATATTGATGAGGCAAATAAGCTAAGACATACTGTAAACTGTAAGATAATTACTGTCTGCCAGTGTCTAAGTGTCATTGTTACAGTCCTAAATACCCAGACAATGATTTGACATGGAGGATTTAATGTTTTCTAGGTGGTAATGGTCAACATCCGTGCCATTATAACCTATTCAATCATTGCTCATGTTAAGGTTGGCTTCTATTACCTGATAACAGATCTATCACTCATCACCATCCTTGAAGATGAACATTTCAGGAAATAAAAAATCTACAGTGTACAGTTAATCTGTCAGCTTTTTGCCTAAAGTATCTCCAGCATTGGCCTTGTCAAGGAGATTTGGGGACTTTACATAGTTTATCTCTGTTTTACTAAATGCTAGATGGTAATCCTCCAGTTAAGATGTTAGACCATGTTGAATGTTAAAATTAGAATTGAGGTGAAATAAAGGGCAGCTGGCATAGGGAACATAACAAAGGCAAAGCAAGAGGGAGGGATGGCGAGACAGAGAGCCCTCAAACAGAGTTCTGAAACCTGTTTGAAATCTACTTCCCGGAATGTATTGTAGTCTTTAGGGCTGCAACTAACGATTATTTAGATAATCGATTAATCGGTTGATTATTTCTTCGATTAATCGATGAATCGGATAAACAGACTAACAAATATTTCCATAACTTTCTTTAAAAAAATGTATTCAAATTGACAATTGTATCACAACGGATGTGCAAAAGATATGCTCATTTCTTTAGTAAGGTGCAAAATATGA
>JACXGM010028794.1:0-13914 GCA_016801145.1 Umbra pygmaea | reverse complement strand
CCTACTTTTGCGTTCATTTGATTGAATATTGTTTCTGAAATCGTATAGACTAAGTAAAAAAGTAATTTTAAAGCTTGTTAATGATTTCAATGTGTTTAAATGAGAAACAAAAAAATTGGGCGGTTTTTTGTGCATTCTCGCGGTTTTTGATGAGGTTTTGGGCTGGAAAACCTGGCTGGCATCTGGCAACACTGTCTGCGACGCCCTTGGTCGCGCAGCTGTGATTTGTTGTGATGGGCCCATGCCTGTGGATATTCGCGGTGTTATTAAGGGTGGTCCACTCAGCATAAATAGTGTAGTGATGCGGTGTTCAAATGACTATTGTTCGAGTTGAAACGGAGTGGGTGAGGGTCTTTTTGCTCTATTTATTCATCGTCATTAAGCTCCAATAAAAAAGCAATTCGTATGGCTAGCTAACACATTAGCAGCAGCGCTTGTTGTTTCCCGTTAATCGCGCTAACGAGCTAACTCTACTGTAAACGATAACGGTAGAGTCTAGTAAGAAATATCACCAGCTAATATTATTTATTCTGAATGAATGCGTGCCAGTTTACAAGGTTAGGGTACTGTAATGATTATCTGATTAGTAGATGACAGAGATTTTAACACCATCTTCCCTAAAAAGAGCAATTGCTTACATTTTAATACAGTACTTTTAAAATACATTAGTTGCAGTAACAGAATAATTGTCACTGAGCATAACCAACTTTACACACGTTAGCCTACTATTGAAACGTTCTAGATTAAAATATAACCTATATTGCCCTAAATATTTTTAACCAAGTATTTTTTTTGCATAATAGTTGGTCAGTGAAAGTGCATGTGTGTATAATGTACCCAATGCATTTGGACAATATTTTCAAAACTGACTTGTGGCTATTTCAGATTCTCCTTTCACAAAAGAGACACCGACGTAAAACATAATATACCTTCATCTGCTCACTTGTTTGAAACAAGTTTCGGACGTTAGTGAATATATACTGTAGCTAGGTCTGACATCTAGTGAAGAAATGTTATCAAGTCAATAATGCATTTTGTAATGTGCTTGTATGAACCTGTCTTTCTTATTCCTTTTACTGAATCAAGTGTACATTTTTCCTCTGTGTATTAATTCCTGGTTCTGTCTTCCTGTAATGACAACCTTTAGGAGGAAAATGCCCATGAAAACATGAGTCCTCCAGCTGTGCCAGTGGTTCTCTGCTGTTGTCACAGGAAAATCTGGTTACACTCAACAGCTGCAGGAGCGCTGCCATTTTTGTGTTCCTCCAGCACATAGTGATCAGATTTACACCTAGGCGATGGTGACGGCAGCACCATGAATAGATACACCACACTCAGGCAGCTGGGGGATGGCACATATGGGTCTGTCATCCTCGGCCGCAGCCTGGAATCAGGAGAATTGGTGGCCATTAAGAAGTGAGTGGGAAGAACTTTGTTGTTGTTTTTAATGAAAATAGATGGCCGTCTATTATCCTCGTGTACCTAAATTGGAAGGCTTTAAGCTACATGTGTGGCTGTAGCTGTGAAACCCTTTAGAAAAGTGAGCTTGCTGTAGTTTTATGAATAACTTTAGCGGTTTGCCGCCCCCACGTCATCCACAATAATAATAATAATACGTTATATAGCGCTGTTTTAACACACAAAGATGCTTAATACACATGTGATTAAACTGACAGTAGTATGGTCTGACATTTACAAATAAATGTGCAGGGATGACTGACAGGTCCACCCATTTGTCTGATTAAAAAAAAGAGAGAAAAGGCATCTGTTGGTGTACCTTTGGGCAGCATCATAAATCTGCTCTTCTATTTATAGCTTGTGGGGCTGGGATAGCCTTGCAGCATAATCCATGATCTTGTTTTGAGATCAAATTAGATGGCCTAGGCCTAAATGTTATAAACCTGTTTGCTGTATTCAATTATACATTTCAGGATTCTATGCTGGCAATTTGTAGTAGCACATGTGCTCCTAAATTGAGAAATCTAGGTGCAAACATACATTAAGGTGCAAAATTAAATTGTTGAGAGTTTTAATGAAAACTGACACTTGTTGGAAGTTACGGTGGTCAACAGCCTTGTCCAATCTTTTTATTTTTTTGTTGCGTCTTGCAAAGCCCCAACTAATCAATATTACTTATTATAATAATTTATTTTATTTTATTATTGACAGTATTGATTGGATCAATGAGTTGTTGCAGTTTTTTTCACCTTTTATTTAACCAGGTTAATTGATTGAGAACACGTTCTCATTTGCAATCGCAATCTGGCCAAGATAAGGTGCAAGGCGACATTAAGTTACACATAAAGTACAAACATTCAGGTATACAGTTACACACAAATGGTATTAGCTTAGATTAAAAAAGACTGTACATTCAGTTCAAATATGGTTTAAATTAGAGAGGTAGATTTTTGGGATGTAAAGTGACAGTACCACAGAAATAACACTAGGATAGGTAACATTATGAACATGGCTGAAAATGCTAATATGCAAATTTATACAGATGGCTGTGCGGTTGATTATGTGCAATATGTATTAAGGCTTTGATGGGTACGCTAGGGCTTAAACGGGCAGAGAGTGTTCTGACTGGGTCCATTCTGTTGACTGTCCAGATTCTTTGCTGCAGACAATAGTTTCTTTTTTGTTTGATCTCACTGAAGTGACTGACTAAAAAGAGAACATTGGATAGGAATATAACCCCATTCCCAGAGTGAGGAATTGAGGTGCGGTAGCTTTTTGGATGCTATGCAATTCTAGATGAAGTAAAGAGCAGTCATGAATGAAATCAATGAATGCAGGTTTTTGCTGGGTATTTAATGTAAGAGGTCGGGCTTCTTTGTCTCTGCTGGGCCTTATCAGGTTTCATTTTGTTGTCACGGATACGCATGTCTTCCTTTCAGGTTGCACCTTGTACCCTCTTTCAGGGAATGGAGGTTATATTCATAACCAAACGATTGCCCATGTTTATTGACAGAATGCTTAGTTTAATACACTGCCTTTTATGTCGAAGATCCAGAGAAATGTTGCAAGAGAGAAGAATATGCCCAATAAAAAAATAATAAATGCCTAATTAAAACAAAAGTAGCTTGCAACATGTTTTATTTTTTAAAGACCCATACAATAGACATTTATTTATAAGATTTTTACCGCTTCCTGTTATTGTCAAACATTTGTTGGGGTTTATTGTCAGCACTAGGGCCAAATCTACCACAACAATTATTTGGGGAGGATTTGACACCTATTATATCTCTTCCCATTTTGTATTGTCCAACTCCCTGATTTGACCTCGTTTTACCTGCAAATGCATTCTGATCGAAGATTGACCGCTCGCTTCCTCGTAGCTCACATTGGGGCTACATCAACTATTTAATTGTTCTCCTAGATTTTAAACTTGCAAGCGTATAGCTCTGTTACACATCACAAACTTTTCATGATTAAAACTTCTTATGAAATTCTTAACATGGATACTTAATAATTTAATATTTTTTTCAGAATGAAGAGAAAGTTCTACTCCTGGGAAGAGTGTATGAATCTTCGTGAGGTCAAAGTAAGTAACTCTCTCCTGTTGTAATATTTGTGGGCAAAATGCTCCACCCATTGAGTTCACAACATGGCAGCATTGTGATAGCAGGATATAGTTTCGCAACTGTTGTCTGTTTCAACTGGTTCTGTTTTGAGGCACTACTTAAAGATTTTATTGAACAAAGGAACAATATAATTAAGATTTGAAAATACACATTATTTTTTCAGTAATACAGTATGCATTGCTGGCTAGTTTAATATTGTGAAATGTCCATTTTGCTCTGCAAATATTGTTTGCCGTATATTTTGTATGAATTACTGTACATCAACCGATGCATCCCACAAAAGTAGTTCATAACATTTACGAGTACTTACTGATACCTAATTTCTGAAGTTTTCAACAATTCCACTGCAGTTCAGAACAACATAAACCAGGACTCAGAACAACATAAACCAGGACTAAGAACAACATAAACCAGGACTAAGGACGTGACCTTTGTGTGTTTGGCTCTTACATTTGACCTCTAGATCCCAGGATGCTAGCTCTCCTGGGCCCACTTTTCTAGGTACTTACCGTGACCCAGACATTCATTCCTTGCCTAGCGTTTGACAGTATAGCAAGTTGCAACAGTGTGGAACAAACCAGCCACTGTAGGGTTTCATTTAAATGTCAGCTGTAAATACCATGTGCCACCACATGACCGATAAAGGCTTTCCCCTTGCTAAAAATATAGCATGGTAAAAGTAGCCTCTATTTAGGCCTACCTCTGTACTTTTCAGTGTAATTGGAAAATGAAGTCCCGTTCACCCCTGTTTATTTTTCAGTCAAGTTAATAAGTGTAAACTGCATTTCCTGGTTTTGAGTCTTGTTCATTTTACCTTCAACCTAAATAAAAACATATAAAAAATTGTAATCATTGACTAATGGGTGCACTTTTTATACCATTTCTTCTTTACAATTAAACAAATGATTTGTGGATTATTGTAGCTTTGATTGTAAACCAGTGTTTTTCGCTTTGAACAAAAGCGTCTTTGTTTTATGGTCGGTTAAAGTGTGATGCCATGTTTTGAATCTGTTTTTATTTAAATCAAATATCTGTCTCTTGGTCAATTTCTTTTTCAAGTCAGAACATTGCTATTCCAAAATATGCATATTCAGGTCATGGTATGTTCTGTACAGTATGTATCAGCTCAGTAGATTCCATAGAAATTATTGCCAGGCAACACAAACACCTTTCTCTGACCAAATGTACAAAATAAACTGCCACACCAGAGAGTCTATACCGGAACATTATAATTACTGATTTAAATTGCAGAAATTATGGGTTTAACCAAAGGATTGGATCTAGAAATCAAGGAGTTTTTTTCTGGTTGTTTACAAAACCGATGGGTTGTTTTGGAACCAGAAAATGTGTAAATTACTGTTTGAGAAATGTGTAATTAACTTTCATTAGTTTAAGATTACTCATATTTAACTGACTTTGTTTTGCGCTGTTTCTACCTTAATACAATCCAATAAAATAGAAAGTCTCCTAGACTGAAACAGTGAATGGTAGTGCAGCAATTGTGTTTTGTAGTTTATGGAAGTCTTGTGACATCCTATAGCTAGCTTTAGCTTGCTACAATTCTAACAAAATTGTAAGTATAATTTACCATAAAATAAGCAGCATATCAATCACATTGACTCTGAATTACAGCGAACCAATCTATACATGGATTGAGATGTGATTTCCCTGCTATGTACCGTGCATTTTTAAGTTTTGTCATAGCACCATGCTGATTTAAGGTAAAGGAGGATTTGGTTCTTCAAGGCAACCTTTTATCTGTCCTGCTTTTGCAACAAGCTCTGGCAGGCTGCATTACAGAGTTTTTTGTCAATTTAGATTTAGAATTTCCTCATGCTTTGTCTTGATTGCTGACTATCTAATTTCTGTTCACTATCTTTTTTATTTAGTCCTTAAAAAAACTCAACCATGCCAATGTGGTCAAACTCAAGGAGGTTATACGGGAGAATGACCACTTGTACTTTGTGTTTGAATACATGAAGGAAAACCTGTATCAACTAATGAAAGACAGGTAAAAAAAGTTTACATTAACATATCCTAAATATAGGTTATTTTAAATGGGTGAATGCTTTGGGGGTTTGTTTTCTCAAGTGTTTAAATTCACAAGTCCTATGGTGTTTGTATCTTGCTACAGGTCTCGGCTATTCCCTGAATCTGCTGTTAGAAATATTATGTTCCAGATACTGCAGGGATTAGCATTTATTCATAAGCATGGTATGATTCCTTCTACCTATCAGATTGATACCTAAGCATGGATTTGTTGTTTTTCTTTTGTTGCAAATTTGTTTTAAACCAGGTATACTATTTGGCAAATGATTTTCACTTTCTTTATGCTCACTGTACATTTCTCCTCAGGATTCTTTCACAGGGATATGAAACCTGAAAATCTTCTCTGCATGGGACCAGAGCTGGTGAAAATAGCTGACTTTGGGCTTGCTCGTGAGATAAGGTCACGGCCTCCATACACAGACTATGTTTCAACAAGATGGTTAGTTTTCTTACGTGCATTTGACAGATGTGCAATCTTGGTCTCTTCTGTATATTCGTGCCGTTACAGCTGTTGTCAACAGGATTATTAAAATGGACCCAGATCAGATTTTTTTTTTTAAAGCCCTAAATTTGTCACCAGTAGCTTATAGCAACAAACTGATGTTCTACAGTAACAATGTCAGATAAAACAAATATGCCACTTTCTGAATGGTTGGACACAATTCTAGTAGTCACTAGAGACTAGAGTAACATATCCATGCTTCATAGATTTCTATGCAAGTATTTAAAAATGTACATAGACAATGTGAAAGATTTGCGTTGACGTACTCCAAGTTGTTGTTGTTGTACATTAAATTTATATAGCACTTTTCTAAGACCCAAATATGCTTTACAGAAGAGAATATATAACAAACAACTAGCAAGAAGAACATTCAGATGATAGAAAAATAACAAAAACAAAGACGGGGGGTCAACACATGACAGGTCAGGGGCTAGGGGTAGGCTTGTTTGAACAGATGAGCCTTGAGGAGGTGGATGAAGATGGTAATGGATTCAGAGTCCTGGATGAATTGTGGACGGGTGTTCCAGAGCCTTGATTCAGCCCTTGAGAAAGCCCTGTCTCGAAAGCTCCGTAGCTTGAACCGGGGGACAGTGAGGTGACCAGAAGGGGCAGAGTGACCTGGAGGGTTGCTATTTATGAATAAGGTCCGAGAGAGAGACTGGAGCAAGCTGATGGAGGGCTATGTAGGTGAGCAGAAGGATTTATAATCGATGCACTGGGGGACGGGCCAATGCAGTTCATGAAGGATAGGGGTGAGTCGTTGTGTGTGAGAAGTCTGGCAGCCTAGATTTGAACTAATTGTAATTTATGGAGAGATGAAGTGTTAATGCCGAAAAGAAGGGAGTTGCAGTATTGAAGACGGGTAGAGATGAATGCATGTATTAGGGTATCACCAGCAGTGCAGGAGAGGCAGTTTAGCAATATTGCGGAGGTGAAAGAATGAGTATTTAACTGTCTGTTTAATGTGTTGTTCAAAGCTGAGGGAGGAGTCCAGTATGACACCTAGGTTGCATGCATGGGGGGATGGAGAGAACTGTGGCATCAATAGTGAGATTGAAGGTGCTAGCTTTGGCTAATGTAGATTTTGAACCTAACAGCAATAGGTCTGTTTTATTACTGTTGAGCTTGAGGAAATTCTGCTGCATCCAGGTCGTTATTGTTGCCAAGCAGGTTTCAATATGAGACAGAGGAGGGATGGTGAGGGACTTGGTGCTGAGGTATATCTGAATGTCATCAGCATAGCAGTGGATGTCCAGTTTAAAGTGATGGAAGATCTGACCATGGGGGAGGATGTAAATAATAAAGAGCAGGGGACCGAGAACAGAACCCTGGGGGACACCCTGTGTAACTACAGCTGAATCACAATATTTGTTTTACAGAAACAAAATGGTCACAACAATGTCAAAATGATAGTGTAAACATTGACCATGTTGTTTTTATTACTATTATTATTATTTGTATTCATTTTGCAAGTTCAGGGACATCCTCTGGATCAACTTTAGGTGAAGGGCCTCGTTCAAAGACACTACAACATTTGTTCCACTCGACAAACCAGCAATTTTCAGGCTACAATCTGACTCCTTAACCACTGAGACATCTGAGGTTTTTCACATTGTGTTTAGCATCAATCAGTCTATAGAGACCATTTCTTTTCCCTGTGTCATCTTGCAGGTACAGAGCTCCAGAGGTCCTCCTCAGGTCTACCTCCTATAGCTCACCCATAGACCAGTGGGCTGTAGGCTGTATAATGGCAGAGCTCTACACCCTTAGACCTCTGTTTCCTGGCTCCAGTGAAGTGGATACCATTTTCAAAATCTGTCAGGTCTTGGGAACGCCAAAGAAGGTAGCTGTTTGACCCAACATTTAGATGAATACAAATTGTGGTGATGGTCAATGTGTAAACTCTCGGCATAGATGTGGGTATTAGTCTTGCCTGATGTGCTTTTGAAATGGAAAACTACCACCCAGTTTCTAACATGTAAGACATCTATTTGCATTGAATGTAAAAGAAAAAGTTGTTTCACAACAATTTTATTTAAACAACTACTTCTAGAACGACTGGCCGGAGGGCTTCCAGTTGTCATCAGCCATGACCTTCCGCTGGCCGCAGTGCGTGCCAAGTAATCTGAGGAGTCTTATCCCCAACGCCAGCACCGAGGCCCTCCACTTGATGGGAGACCTGCTCCAGTGGGATCCCAAGAAAAGGCCAGCCTCCTCACAGGTAGCCGCTCGTGGTTAGGGGCACATCTGCCTAATGTACTGCACTAAACTAAATGTTGATCCCGGATCTCTATGTACCATCTACCAATAATTAGGTGAAAACCTAATTAATAATTAGACACAATGTTTCTTGACTTTTTATCATCAGTTTAGTTGATTAGTTGAATCATCACAATGATTGTGACGTCTATTTGCAGGCTCTCAGGTACTCGTACTTCTACGTAGGCCAGGCGCTGGGCACTCCTCAGCAAATCCTTGAGCAGGGCAGGCCCCAGCCGGTCCCCCAGTCGGGCCCCCAGCCGGTCCCCCAGTCGGGCCCCCAGCCGGGCCCCCAGCCTCTACAGGCACCCCAGCAGGCCGTACAGCAGCAACCGCTGCTATTGCTCAAACCCGTGCCCCCTCCCCAGCCAGCATCCCAGAATCAGCATTTCAACTCGTCCAGGCCCCTGCAACAGATCCAGCCAGCCCCTGTCTTAGCCCCCAGCACCGTTCCATTGTACCAGAGACAAACAGAGCTGCTGCTCAACCGCAGTGCAAAGCAGGAGGAGACTGAGAGGGTTCAGGCGACCCGCTTACCTTACATTGTTGACAAGAACTTGCAGAGCCAGGTGAGTTTGCAGTCAACCGCATTTCCACTTAAGTAATTTAGCTGACGCTCTTATCCAGAGCGACTTACAGTAGGTACAGGGACATCCCCCTGGATCAACATAAGGTTTGTATGCTACATCGTACAAGTCTGTACAATGAAGTATGAACACATTATACAAAGTTGCAATTGTGTAACCTATTATCTGTATAAATTCCGACCGAATTCCAAGCATATTTTATTTTCAGAAAATAGTGTATTTTATTTTATATAGGTTAAATAGTGTAAATATGTATGTATATTTAATTTACCTATTTGTATGTACCCCAGCACTGTTACACTGATTCTAAACATCTGGGGGCATGCCAGTGTGGATTTCACAGACATTTTCATTATGATTTACATGTATTCCACAATAACAAACTAATGTAAACATTTTTTGGTTATATATGACACAGGAAAATCTGTGTGTCAAAAGGTTAGTTTGTAAATATCAAGGAAGTCCAAGGTTAACTTAAACACCAGTCTTTGATGGTTAAAACACTGGATGTAGCCACTAAGTACGTGGTGGCATGTGCCTGGTAGGGAAGGACAGACTGCTTTTCTTCGGTAGGAAAGGAGGACAGACAGCTTTTGTTTGGTAGGAAAGGAGGACAGACAGCTTTTGTTCTGTAGGGAAGGAGAGACAGATATTTCCTTGTAGGTAGAGATTAATAGATCCTTTTAGGAGAGATCACCTGTATCCAGCACTTTCGGAGCAGCTTAAAGACTGCACACGCACGCACGCGCGCGCGTCATGACAAATGTTTTGTTTAACACAGTGATTCTTAATTTTTCTCCTGGGGACCCACAGCCATTCCATGTATTAGATGTATCCTAGAGCTAGAACACCTGAATCGGCTTGTCAACTACTCATCAAGCTCTTGGCTGCTGAAATCAGGTGAGCTAGTTTAGGGCTACAACGAATGTGAGATGGCTGTGGGTCCCCGGAACAAGGATTAAGAACCACTACAATAAAAATGAGAAATTAAAAGAATAAATACAACTCAGATAAATTTACATTTTACTTATGGATAGGAGAATTGGTAAAATGTCAATTCTGTTGCAAGTAAAATAGAATGGGTTAGTTAAGGCATTTTGGGCTGGTTTTGAGGAGTAATTGTGCTAGAAATCTATACTTGACCTGGCAACACTGACAAGCTTACAAACCTCGAAATACAAGGGATCTCCTGCAGTAAAAATTTATAAAATCAGTGAGCGCACAAACAAGTACATGCACATGTATTTTAGCCTTGCAGCAGAATATTCATAGTCTTAAATACAGTAATCTGGTTGCAATTCTGAAAATGAAATATGCTTGTAATTTGAGCTGAATTTACAGATATTATGTTACACAATTGTAACTTTGTTAAATGTGTTGAAAATGTTTTGTACAAGCTGGTGAAATATAGCTTACAGACGGGAATTTACAAACTTCCAAAAAACAAGCTTGCAATACGGACATCAATATAGAAGCTAGCGAAATGTGATTACATGTGAATATCTGACTAACCACAACCTTCATTGGACAACCACAAACCTTCAATATACAACCACAAAGGTTGACATGCAAGTCTACAGAGATTTGACAGGTGCTTCCTGAACACTAAGCATTCATTTCTTGTCACATAGATGTACGATGCTTTTCACCCATTTTCCTCCCCTCCAATTACTTAGACAGATGTGGCATGGTGAGGGGATCACACGGTTCATCCAACCAAATGTTGCAGATTTTCTTTTCGCACTGGTTATCCAACACGGAAGCCTTTAGTCAGATCATGTACGGGATGATTACGCTCATCAACTGTATTGAATTTACAGGCACCGATCTGCACACGAGGTCGCTTGTGTCGAGGTAGATGATTTGGCTTATACCAAATCTCGGGCAGTGCTAGGCCAATATGTGCTGGCTTGTGCTGGAGGTCTGGGAAAAGCCGTAGAGACCATAGTCAGGCTGGAACCACTGACTATTATGGCGTAGACTGTTCTACATTGCAGCGGTTAAGCCCACTGCGCCACAGTCACCCCCTACGCAGATGTTTAATTCATCCAACAAAATCATTAGCAATGAAAAATGGGAAGAATTTTTATGGATTTAATGGAACCATTCTGCTTGCTTGTCTTCAGTGATTGATATTTCATCATTGGTTTCTTTTTTTGGTTGACCCAGGAGGCTGAGAATGACAACTTGTTAAGCTATCAGATGAAAGCAAAGGGTTGTGGACGCCGGCGATGGGGTCACGGCTTTCTGAAGGGAAACGACTGGGATGACTTTGATGACACGGAGGTGACCTCACTAACTGTCCTGGGAAAAAACACCTTTCCAACTGACAAACGAAGAGATGAGACATTGGCTAGGTCAGACTGTCTGTCCCCTGAGATATCTTTGTGACTTGTTAAACTGAATTTTATCTAGAGCTCATCAGATAAAGGCTTTGTGTTTTTTCTGTTTTTGATTTTCAGGTTTGGTAATGCTTTGGATTTTAGCAGCCCCAAAGTAAATGAGCAGTTGATGACAGACGATGGTGCACCTTTAAATCTGAACAAGGCCATATCCTACCAGGATCCTTCCAGGACTGCCTCTGCCAAACAACACTACTTGAAGCAGTCAAGGTATCTACCAGGTAGGAAATACACACAAATTATGTTTCTTCCCAGTGTATATTTAACAATATATAGAGTATCTATATAAATAGATATACAAAAGTGAGTACACCCCTCACATTTTTGTAAATATTTGATTATAACTCTTCATGAGACAACACTGATGAAATGACACTTTGCTACAATGTAAAATAGTGAGTGTACAGCTTGTATAACAGTGTAAATTTGCTGTCCCCTCAAAATAATTCACACACAGCCATTAAGGTCTAAACTGCTGGCATCAAAAGTGAGTACACCCCTAAGTGAAAACGTGCACTCAACTTCTTTGGTGGACCATGACAAGTCTTATTGATATTGTATGCGTGCACATGCGAACAGAAAGGAACGAGGTGCATACACTATCTACTGGTTAGAGCGAGTTATAAATCCAGCAATTAAAACATTTAGTTAATTGTCTTTGTATTACATTACAGCCTATTTTTGTTGTATGACCACATGGACTCTTTTACGTTTGTTAACATTTCAATGTATCTTCATTATATATATAGAAAATAGATACAATACATTATCATTATTTTTCATGTGAGCAATGTGCGGGTTAGAGTGGAGCGGTTGAAAAAAGTGTGTAGTGGTGGAGCGGAACGCAACAACCGCTCAGTGAGCTAGAAGCGGGATTTCCAAACGCTCAACCACGCTCACAGAGCTACTCTCTCCCCGGGCTGGCCTAGTTAGCGCTGCGGTATCTGTGCATCCCGGCAACGTCAGTCCCCAGAGCCGGTGTTTCGGCGGCTGAACTGACAGTCACAAGTTTGCGGTCGCGTCTGACCCCAGATCATGTCAATGCTTATCTTTCTCAACAAAAATCAGCAGACTGGTGCAGAAGTTGCATGTGAGTTATTAGTTATTTTTATGAGACTTTGTTAAGTATCCTAATTTGTAATGTAGCCTAATTAATTGTTAGGTAATCTCTCTCACCCTCTTTCTCGACTCCGAGCCTTGGATAGATTTAAGTTACATTTCGACAAAAACCTGCCAGATCTAGCTAAATAGGCTATTATTATGTTTTTGGTTAAGTTATTGTTAAACATTATTATTATTATTTTTTCATTATTTTGGAACAAACAAGGGTCTCTGTTTAAGAACGCTGGGTTGCAGCTGCAGGTTCCGCAGCTTTAGAGCACCGCAGCACATATATCTTCAAGTTTAGGCTAACCAAACGTCCAGTTTAACTGCCATAAGTTGTTGTTCTTGTAATAAAGATCTCATCGAGGAAAAACACACTGTATTTTAATATTTTCATTGGATTTTTCATTTCTAAAAAGTTAAACAATGAATTTGAATATAAAAAAAATAATGATTAATCGATAGTCGATCGTTAATTCTCCCGACAATCGACGAAGAAAGTTCATGAAATCCCCATCCCTACTCACTACTTTACATTGTAGCAAAGTGTCATTTCTTCAGTGTTGTCACATTGAAAAGTTATACTCAAAAAAATGTAAGTGGTGTACTCACTTTTGTGAGATACTGTATATTGCACATCTGGTTTCTGGCAATGTATAAAATATAAGCAGATTTGATTTTTCTTCTCAATAGCTTAAGGTCCTTAAGCTTCTGAGAACTATTAGGGTGTTCTATGTATATTCTCTGTTTTAAATGTAGATAATGCTCCCTGGTATATAACCAACGTTCTCAAAATATTTAGCTATTTTAATTCATTAAACAAACATTGCTGTAATGACATTTTTACATTGGACTTTTTTTTGGTTGTTAAATTAAAAAAGTAATTGTAATACCACTCCATAACATAGCACAATTTAAAGACATCCAGGGGGGTAAATACATTCTCTGATGTAGAGTGCATCTGGATTTTCAGTGCTGATGGTACAGACTTGATGCCCCACAATGGGAATGGCTTTGCGGTATCTTCTGAGTCTCTCCTGTCACCCTGCAGGTTTAAGTACTAAAAAGAATATGGCAATAAACTCCAATAAAGACTACAGTGAAAGCAACCTCTGGGGAAGCAGCAGTGTTCACGTTGGAGGGACGCTTCCTAACAGAAGCACCCACGGTAAGTAGTGGAGCATCAGATGGCTCAGTGGGTAGGGAGATAGACTTGTAGTCAGAAGGTTGCCAGTTTGATTCCCAACTGTGCCAAATCTCTTTTTGTCCTTTAGCAAAGGCACTTTACCCTAAATTGCTTCAGGGGCATGTCCCTGTATTCACTGTAGGTTGCTTTGGAATAAATGACTAAATTGTAAATGTAATGATTTATGATGGGAGCTTATTACACGCTCATGGTAATGATTTATGATGGGAGCTTATTACAC
>JACXGM010028792.1:0-13914 GCA_016801145.1 Umbra pygmaea | reverse complement strand
TAGTACATTAACACTTAGATTACAAGTAATACTATCAAACTCCACAACCAAAAAACACGTAGGTACAGGTTTAAATGTGTGACATACATTGGGGTTTCCCCCTTTCCATGAATCTTAATTCATCCCAGGAGGGATGAGAAACCAGCTGTTGAAGGAGTCACTATTTGGATCTTATAAACATTAATTTCCCACTACAGGAGCACGCTGCGCAGCACTGCGTCGTTCTGAGATAGGCCCGCCCTCCACATAGCAGCGCATCGAGGCTTCCTCACTGTGTGTCAGTGTTCAAAACAAACAGTGCACCGCTCCCTCATGCATACATAAAGAGATGCTGATATGAGGCACAGCGCCGGTGTTGCGTTTCATAATGTATTCATCGCTCTAAACAACAAGTACAGGCCAACAAGAGGACTTTAACATTTAAATAAAGAGCTGTGAAAACAGCCATTCAACAACATGCCGGAGACGCGCCAGGTGCACAGGAAACAGTGGAACATTGACAATATACATCGCCTGCTATTAGGACCTTGACCTGAACGTTCCCGATAAACATGCACATTTTGTAGCTTTTACTTTTGTCACATCGCTGTAGGGAGATATTGGTAGTGAGCACATTGTGTTACCTATTGGATAAGCAGATAGGATTCAGAGCAACACTATGGCAAATCAGTTTAAAAAAGCATAGAGTACACCCAAGGACAGAGAAATGCAAGGTGAATGGAGAGAGAGAGAACATCTGCTGTCTCAGTAGGGACAAAGTGTGATTCAAACTGCAGCCCCGCTACCCAGGCAGGCCGTATATCCCTCCTCACTCCTTTCTCATCTTTCTGATACAGTTGCTCCACTGTGGAGAGGAGGCGGTTGTTATGTCGAAGCAAAGCTCAGTGGAATTTACTCATTAATTACTCAAATGAAGAGCGAGCGTTTTACGATAAGCCGAGAAATATTTTCCTGTGTTGCTGAAACACAGTCAGGGAAGCAGTGAGCCAGGTGAGTCTGCAGCTTCACATGCCAACGAGTGCAAAATGGATTCATTTATGTCTCCTTCCTGTTAATCGGTAGCTTGGGCCACACAGACTTAGCATGGCGGGGCAAAAGGGAGTCTAGTTGAGGTGACCTTTGAGCCTTGGAACCAGGAAGACTATGAGGATTTTAATCAACTCTGAACATGACTGTCAGCATCTTCCCGCTTTAACATCCCCTCTTCTAAACTTCCAAGCGCGTCCTCGTGTGCCTCCATGTCTCTGTCCCTCTGCATCTCCCTGGGAGGCCTGATGTTTAAGCAGAGAGCAGATGAAGCCAGGAACGCAATATCCCCGTGGCTGATACATGTTGTTTGTCCATGTGGATGTTCAATTCAATACCATTTCATCTCTATCCTCCCGGACAGTGGTTTACACCAGCTAGGGTCAGCTGGGTTTGTTATCAACAACTGTTCTGCATCACTTGTCTCGGTTCATCTTTAGCAAAATTGCTAGAACCCAGTAAAAGTGAGCTACTGGCTGAAAAGTTTAGAAATAAGAAGTAGTGAAGTGAAAAGTCACAGAGGACTTTAGAGCGAGGAAATCAATGAGAGTGTGCACTGCCGCCGGAACACATCACAATGACTTCTTCTAGCCTCTCTGACTGGTCTCTGGAGCTAGGCGGCTTACTTCCACAATCTTCTAATACCACAGCCATTGCCCAAGGTCTTGCTATGTGGAACTACCCAATGACCCCCAGCTCATATTCATATCGTGACATACAGCCTGACATATTTTATCTAGTATTTTTCCCAAATTACTTTCTCCTTACATAACTTTCTCTTCACATAATACTATTTTCTACACCTTGTGTTCGGCGCCAGGTCAGTCTGAATTTATTTCTCAGACTGCCATGGAATACAACAATGGCTTAGACATAAAAGCAGGGACACTGAACATTATCAGATTTTGTCAACCAAAACAAGTACAAAATAAATAAGGGAATGTGTTTATATTCACAATAGTGAATGGATTTAATTAAGAACATTACACAACACCCACTGCCCCCTGTACAAAAATATTGTCACCCACAAATGGGATTAGATGGGAGAGAATGAAACTGTTTGTTCGTTTTTTGTTCACATTGGTGTGACAGATTATGTCTCTGGCCTTACTATGCATTTCTTGGTTAAAACTTTGGTGAATGACATTTCAAACTGTTGACAACCTTCAATTTCATAATTACATGGATTGGCAAATGCAGAGATCAAGAAATGGACATGGATGCATACAAAGTTCTGTAATGGAAGTTCACTCACAGTGCAATCTTCAGTTTAGCTCAATGTACAGAATCCAAGTTTTGTGGACCGATCAGGGCTATCCTTAATATTTTTATGGAAATGTGACTCATTCAGAACCCCACTGCTGGTTATTTACAGTATAATCTAAAAGACAAGTCTGTTTACAACTCCTGAGACATTGATTACCCAAGATAATACTGCTACTGCGGGTTCACTCTCTTCATCTATGCTTTTTCCTTCACTCCAAGAACATCTAGTCAACATGGTGGTAGTGCGCGTGTGCGTGTGTGTGTGTGTGTGTCAGTGAGGGGCATTAAGTACGTGTTATACGGTCTTGAACAATGTTTTATGTTTGATATGTAGTATATTCTTGTATAATGTTGATACATTAATCTATGCTGAATGTATTGTATTTATTTGTGCTTGGGGACTGCAGATGTAAATTAGCCTAAGGCTAACTATGGTGTAATGCATCAAATGTTTACATTTATGTTATTAATTGCACATGGTCCCTTTTAAATAAAAATCAATCAATCAATCAATCAACAGTGCCATCTTCCCCCTGTGCTGATGAATTTCTAAACAATTTTGAGAAGAGGGTTGATGATATCCATAATTCCTTCATGCAAACCTGTGTGTCTACTGGTCGCTCCCTCATCAAACTTGGCCATGCACTTACTGATTTCTCCCGTCTCACCAGAGGACATCCTGAAGCTAGTGAGATCTGTCTGCCTAACAACATGCCCACTCAACCCTGATCCCTCCGTCCTTCTACGGACCATCACCGGAATCCTCAATTTCTTCACCTCTCTTATCAACTCATCACTGAGCACTGGATGTATCCCGCAGACTTCAAGATAGTAAGAGTTGCTCCCCTCCTAAAGGAACCAACACTCAACCCCTCTGTTGCCAAAAAGTACAGGCTGGTAACCCTGTTGTCTTTTCTCTCCAAGACTATTGGGTGTGCCTTTTCCAAACAACTCTCCAGTTGTCACTCTCAGAATGATCTCCTCGAACCCAGCCAGTGATGATTCAAAACAGGCCACTCAACTGAGACTGCTATACTCCATGTAGCAGAAGCTCATAGCAAGGCCCAAGCTAACGCTCTTCTCTGTTCTCAATCTTCTAGATCTATCTGCGGCCTTCAACACTGTGAATCTTACTTTACACCTCCTTGGAACTTGGAATCTCTGGCTCTGCACACTCTTGGATTGCAACCTACCTGGCAGGACACTTGTACCAGGTGACACAGAGAGGATCTGTTCTAGGCCCTCTCCTGTTCTCTCTCTACACCAAATCCTTTGGTTATGTCCTAACCTCACTTGGAGTCTCCTCTTACTGCTATGCACTCAACTATTTATCTTATTCCCCCTGCTGACACTCAAGTGAAAACAATCTCTGCATGCTTGTATGTGCCAAGCCATGTCCATCACAGTTAACAACTGCACGTCACCCTCCCAGTGTGCAAAGAACCTTGGCGTGAACCTGAGCAATAACCTCTCGTTCTGTGCTAACATCAAGGCTGTTACTCATTTCTGCAGATTGATGCCCTATTACATTTGTTATACAGTACAACATTTCCTCACCCAGGCCAGGAAGCAGTACAGGATTTCACCCAGGCACTCACGTCTGGATTACTGCAACTCACTCTTGGTGGGAGTTCTAAACATCTCTGTTCATCTCAAGAAATTCTAAATGCATTTCCCCATAAATAGAAAAAGTGTTGTACAATTGCTTACTGATGCCTTGTTTTAAGAAATATTTGACCCCTATAACTGATTGTGAAATTGATTTGTGCCCAATGACTGCCACCAAAAGCTTCTACAATATTATGGATCATTCTTTCACATCACTGTGGAGGAATGTTGGCCTATGATACATGCAGGACTGCTTTGTAGGTTCCCTGTTAGCAGACGCCATTTTGACAGATACTCATCCTGGGTAAAGACACTTAGTGAAATAGAAAATGACAGGCAAACAAAACTTGAATTTCATGCTATAATGAAAACAAAATACATACACTATATATTACAGACATCAAAGTATAAACCAGGGGTATTCAATTAAAATCTATAGAGGTCCAGTCACATAGTTTTTCTAACCAGCAAAGGTCCAAACATTTTACTTTTACATTTTGTCATTTAGCAGATGCTCTTATCCACAGCAACTTACAGTAAGTGCATACAGTTAAGAGAAAATAGGTTAAAAAATCACTTCAGTAGCAGGGGCATTCAATATACAGCTCTGAAAAAAGACAAGTGAATTTTTTTCTTAAATTAATACCATTGAATCCTCTAGGATGTGATCAAGAGGAAGATGAATGGTCACAAGCTATTAAACAAAGCCGAGCTGCTTGAATTGTTTGCGCCAAAAGTGGCATAAGTCACCCAACATCACTTTGAAAGACTGGTGGAGGGCATGCTAAGAAGGATGAAAGCCAATTATTATTATTATTATTAAACAATTATTATTATTCCACCAAATATTGATTTCTGAACTCATCCTAAGTTAACACAATTACATTTATTTTCTTTGCCTTATTCAAGATCTGACAACAGAATTGTTTTTTGTTATTTTGACCAGTTGCATTTTCTGCAAATAGATGCTCTGAATAACAATATTTATATTTAGAATCTAGGTGAATAGTTCTCAGTAGTTTATGGAATAAAAGAAACATGTTCATTTTACCCAAACACATAGTATTAATAGTAAAACCAAATAAACTTATTTTTGCAGTGTTCTCTTAAATAGTTTTCAGAGCTAAATGGGCAAACTTAAGTAATGGAAAGAGCAGAGATGTTCACAAATTCTTTCATAGGAGTCAAGTTTGAAGTCTTTGACCAAGAGTCTGTCGAGTCATGGGTCTCTTAAACAAAAGCACATATTAACACTGGCTACATATGAATATTATAGTATTACAAAGCATACAAGCAGTGGTTTAAATGTATATTTATTTTTAAATCGGGTTACACTTTATTTGGAGAGTCTGACATTCCATCTGTATGTGCTCTACAGATAGTTTGTTGATGATATGACTATCAACAAACTATCAACAAACCAACTGTTGTTAAGCAACTAATTGTGTATTTTAAGGGTAGGGGTAAGTTTAGAATATGTTTTAGGGTCATGGTTAAGGTTAGGTTTAACATAAGGGGAATGGTTAAGGTTAGGATTAGGGTTAGGGTTAGTAGATAGTTTGTTAAAATGTTGTTGACAGTATGCAGATAATATGTAGAGCATCTAGAGATGGACTCTCAAAATAAAGTTTTACCTTAAATCTTATTTAGAAATACTGTTTCTTTCAAAATGTTCTACAATTAAAAATTCAACCAATTCACTACTAGTGCTAAGATCCTGACATACTGTACCAATTACAGGTATAAAATACTAAAGAACAAGCTCAAATAAGCCACTAAAAAATGGAGGTCATCAATTACTACTGATGAGATGACCCTTATAAATGCAACTTTTGTTTTGTTGAATTGGGAACCTAATGTGGAAAAGGCTTTAGTAGTCAAATTCAGTGTGGTTGGTGTGCTAAAACAAATACTTATTAAATAGTCAAATAACCTACATATTCAAATACTGTGTGCAACCTTTAAGTACACCTGAACATGCTAATGTGGAGACAGCTGTAGCTTTATTAAGCTTTGGGATCCTAGACTTGAGCCACTTCACTGTAGACTAGTGTAGCTATCTAACATTTTTATGAGGAATCCTGAATTATTAAACAAGTCTCAATGCCAAGCCACAAAATAGTTAGCATTTAACAACATTGCTTTAATAGCCACCTTAATTGTCTTTACCTACACTACAGCAAACTGACCTCTCCGTTGAGTTTTAAGATCCCTGAAGTTTGATAGATATCAGCGCGTTTGTTCTATCTGTGTTTTTCGTACAGTAGCTAGCAC
Source organism: Umbra pygmaea (assembly GCA_016801145.1). NCBI lineage: Eukaryota > Metazoa > Chordata > Actinopteri > Esociformes > Umbridae > Umbra > Umbra pygmaea. The sequence continues at coordinate 7,740 of JACXGM010028792.1, read as the reverse complement.
ATGAGATGTTGCAATCAATGTTCATTTGATTCCACACATTCTCCTCTCTCGCGGTCGCTGGATCTCTCTTTTGCTCGTTCGCTAATTTTTCCATGTTATTCAGACGTGAGCTCTACAGCAGATTACAAAATTGCTAACAGAAGCTAACACTGGTGGACCACTCGTGCTGGGCTCTGAGTTTATTTTCCTTGCCCTCACTTCAGATTTTTTTTAACTATTCATCCAAATATCTGAGCCTCCACATTTCCACTTCTTAAACTTTAGGGTAAGCCATACTGTCATTTCTTCCCTAATCTCTTGTTCCAATTTGGCTCATCCCTCCCTCTCGCTGAATACAAGGTTCTCTATTGGTCTCCATGCACTTTAAACAATTGATTTGATTGGCTTACGTTGCGTGAAGTGATTTAAATCATAGACATTTATTAAAATACGTCCTTGTCTACACACAAGGACCCTTGCATCTCCCTTGAGCTGGCTAAAGTGCACACGTCAAAAAACGAGTAGCTCCAAAAATATTATTAATTTATGAGAAATGTGTTGCGGTCCGGAGAGAACCATAATGCGGTCCGGATCCGGACCGGAGTCCGCTAATTGGTGATGGCTGGTATAAACAGATACAAAAAAGACACAAATCAATATTAAAAGAAGCCGAAACAAAGTTAAAGTGTGTGTGTGTTAGCAGGTGTCCAAAGAGACAAAGTGTGTGTATGTGTCTTCACAGTCCCCTCTTTGCCGTGAGGTGTTCTTTTATTTTTGATATATTTTATCATTTTATTTTCTATTTCAATATTATTTGAATGCTTGCTTGACTAACTTGAAATGGAAGATAATTGTCTTGTTTTTTTTCACTATATACTGTAGAAATGTGCATTTCCTTGCTATTGTTCTTTGTTTGTGGACTGTAAAGGAATCTCTAGGGCATGGGTTTTTGGTAAGTGTGAGAGTCTGTATGTTAGTTTGAGCGTAGAGAAAATCTGGATATTTGGGTCATAATAATATTTTATAAAACCAAGAAGTGATGCAGCCAGTCTCTCCTATATTCGAATCGAAGAATGATTGGCATGCAAACTATTAATATTAATATCCTGTATATTTAGACTCAGTGCTATGTGTGCTTTCTTCCTTTAAGACCTTAAACTATTCAGACTGGCTGGTTTTTAGTGCTTGTCTCAAATGTAGTAGAGGTGTACAAAAAATATATAGTAAGTGTAATAATAATAATAATAAAATAAGAAGTGTATGTGTTATTGGGAAAATTATACTGTAATATACAATTGCTTTATTTATTCCAAATTTGTGAAAAGATGTCTTTTAGGATCACTTTAGAAATAAATACCTTTACACAAAAGGGCTTCTGTGATTCTGCCATCAAATTATTTCTTTACAGTGAAGTATTTTATAAGTTTAAAGCAGTGGACATAAGTGCTCTGTACATCCTGAAAGCTTACTCTACCTAACAGAGCCTACTGTAAAATAACTCTTCTTAAGTTCTAATGGATATGTTACACTCATAGAAATAGAATGAATAGAAATACCATTCCAATTCAAATCAATGTAACAGAATGGTCAGAGTGGCAGCCATTTATACGTGTACCATTCCATTGTAAAGATCTAGTTGCCTACTTCCGCATTAAACCGATTTGCGTGTTGTCACAGTGACAACTAACAACAATTGCCATTTTGTTGTGTACTAATCGAATGACCACATTAAGCAGTTCAATGGCCTTTCTATCCATTCTATTTCTATGGTTACACTCCAACCATTTAATGACAGGTAATGTACAGCCCTAAATCACATGAAATACGTTCTGAGGGAACTATTTTGTAAAACCGAAATATGTCAAATATGAACGTATGAGAGGGTCAAATTCGTTTGTAGGGAACTAAATTGAACACTCGAATAACGTTCAATATGAACATATGAAGATCATGACGTAGCATGTAAATAGCATAGTTTTTGCTAGGGCGGCGGTCAGGGATGGTGGATGGGCGTATAAATCTGCGACTTGCATACCAGTGTTCGTTAGTTCAAATCCAGACTTGAACTTTGTGTGTTTTGTTCTACAATTGCGTGCGTCATGCAGACACGCGATTGTCGGTTTTTGTAATGTTAGCCCTAACCTTAATTCTAACCTTAACCTCAGTAACGTCATATCTAACCTTAACCGTTAGTAACCTCATGCCTAACCTTAACCGTTAATATCCTCCTACCTAACCTTAACTGTGAATGTTGCAATATAATTTCGAACGCTATGGAATGTATGGAATGTTCTCGCATAAATCCGCTAAACAAAATGTACCGGAGCAACGTAATTGAAGTACAAATATAGCCTAATAACAAAACGTGCAGTTCAAACGTAAAAACACCCTAAATATGTTGGCATATAACGTAATTTAGGTTTTCTAAATAGTTTCCTGAGAACGTAATTCGGGAGAAATTCTGAGATTTACGGTTGGTAATGTAAAGTGTAACAAGTAATTTACTGGGCATCAGATGGCTCAGTGGTTAGGGGGATGTCCCTGGATTCACTGTACGTTGCACTGAATAAGAGCGTATGCTAAATGTCTAAAATGTAAATGTAAACAGCAGTTTACTATCAAAAGGCTGCACTCAAATTTAGCAAAAGAGCTCTATCGTTTTATCATACATATATTGTAGCCAAACATCATTTCAGTGCTGTTGAGTGTCCTCTACACGCATGTTGACAGCAGTTATGGTACTCTCAGACCAATAACCTTGTATTTGGTCAAATACTATTAACATCAGCTTAACAGACAGCAATGCAACACTTTTAAAAGTCGTAAGCAAAAGTTTAGGCACCCCTGACAATTTCCATTTTGCATTTTGATGCATATTGCACATTTTCTGTTCATCCAATAAATGTAATTTCACTACTGAAATACTGCTGTGTCATTAATTTATTTGATAGATCAAAATTGCTGATCCAAACACCCAATTATTTATAAATGAAAATCCTGGAATCACTGCACCTTCCATCTGTGCCTTCGGGCACACACTCTCTTTAGGCTTGGGTTAAAGTGATCAAATATGCTGGGCAAGAAGTTTCCCATCAAGGTGGTCTGAACCTGAGGGTTCATCATTATTGATGGACAACCAAAGTGGTTCTTACTGTGTAATGCTCTCTTCTGGATTCCCAAGAAGTTTCTTTCAAAACGTCAACCCAAGTCCACTGAAAAACACGTGGAAGCCCCTATGAAGACTCCTCGATGTATGTTTTATAAATAGTTGAGTGCGGTTATGTCTGGCCCTGCATCCCTAAGTAAGAAGCTCATACAGGGTCTGGCATGGGGAAGTAGCGGCAGGTGGCCTTTGGATCTGGTTAACTTGCCTTCCTAGAAGGAAACATCTACTCAATACTAATGGATAATGTGAAGAGCTGATTCTATCAGTGGTAGAGTAATAATATGCTTTTTAATGTACTGAATGCAAATATAAATTTTGTAACTCTTTAACAGTTAATTCCCCATGACATCCAACATATTACTCAGACATTAATTTAGTTTGTTTAGGTTGCACTTCAATCTCAAATAGAAAGTACAGTCTGAGTTCAGTCCAACTGTACTTTGAAAACAACATTAAAATAATATTTGTGAGACATGCCAGTGTTTTCATCCAGGGGTTAAGAGTGGTCTGTTAGATTATTAAACTGTCTGTGTCTGTTATAGTAACAGCATCAGTTGGGACTCACTGCTACACAACTCCTTTGTGTCCAGATTAACATGTGTGCTAGATGGATTCGGTCAGCAGCTGGTGTACAGTAGTTGTTGTCACCACAGGGCAAGCATCTGGTTTGGCAAAGTGACACAATTGCAGAAGTGCCTTAAACCTGCATTCTATCTGAATTCCAGCTGGGGGTGACACGTCTGGTTGCAAAAGAGCTTGGTTTCTGTAGAAGTCTTTGAGAATTTGAGCCACTTCTCACTTGATTCATTACCTCAGTAAACATTTTCATAATTATTTTATGGTCCCAATCGCTAGTTTTAAGCCTTCTGCAATACAGAATGATGTTCATTTTTTTAATCATGGTCTTGTTGATTTTAAAATCGGCAAAAAAGCAGGGGGTGTTTTAGGGCGTGGCTATGGTGTTCGGATGTACGACAAGACACTCAAAGGAGTCGGCAGTTCAGTTTTTCCGGTAAGTAACGTTACATTTTGTTTTTACATGTTGTTTTAATAATGTTTTTCATTAGCCAACATTAGCATCCCAATTAATATCAGTTAGCTAGCTAGATTACTCCTCCCTCACGTCCAAAATCGTCACATCCGCAAACAAGATGGCTGTGCCCGTAACGGCAAATTCGATGACTCAAATAAGATCTCCACAAATCAATGGGTGACGTCACACATGCTACGTCCTGTAATATTCACAGTCTATGATTGTCACCAGGGCTGCTGACAGGAATCTGTGGGCCCGGGACAAACTCCCCATTTGGGCCCCCTGCTAAAAAAAATTACTGTGCAAAAACAAAATTTGGGGCCCCTCTCAAGAGTGGGCACAACATACCTTGTCCACCCCTGTCAGCTGCCCTGGTTGTCACACAATCATCTAACACACACACACACTAACAGGTGTGCAAAAACCTGTCTGATGGCCACCACTATAATTACCCAAGAAGCATAAAGACAAACACACGTTAAGGCACTGGGCTACTCTCCCTGTGAATAACACCAGCAGCACAGCCTCACTGGGCAAGTTCAGAAACAACATATGACTCAAATGGCCTTCATGAACCATCCTTGATGAATAGGTCAATGCTTGAAGAACTGCTAAAAAATTGCAAAATTAAGACTGACTCATTATCCTCTGAGCCACCTAATGTAACTTCTCACTGCCCTAAAAGGCTAACCGCGGTAACTACGAAAAGTGTGAAACTTTGAAAACCTACACTAACTTAAGTCAAATCAGCCGTCATGGTTTTTGGGCATAACAGTTACTTCGTGAATACATGTACAATATGTGCAATTTCACTTATATGCTTATATTTCACTGGCCAGTTAAAATAACTTTAAAGCCATTTTTTTTAGTGTCACTTTTTGCGTAGTTACTGCGGTTAGCCTTTGTAGGGCAAGATAGCTCCAAGCTGCAGACCATAGAATGATGATAATAATAATAATTATTATTATTAATTGGATTTATATACTGTAGCACTTTTCAAGGACCCATAGCACTTAATACGGTAAGGGAGAAGCCCACCTCATCCACCAATGTGTGCCATGCGTGTCCATAAACAGTCACATACAGTCCAACATACACACACTTCCATACACAGTCAAATCGAAGCTGCTTGAATATTTCCACCAATATATTTGTATAACACTCACCACACAAAGCAATCAGCTGGAGAGATGAGTAGTTATACAGTATTTGTCAATAAGGAATGATGAAGATTATGAGGTGGCCATTTTTTTATTAGGCCTGGTTGGGAATTTAGCCATGACAACCCTATTCTTTCAATAATGGCCATGGGATTTGTAGTGATTACATAGATTCAGGATAAACGTTTAACGTCCATTCGAAAGACAGCACCATACACAGCGCAAATATCCCCTTCACTGCCCTGGGGAATTGGAAAAACAGAGCTGGATTTTTCCCCAGAATTTGCTTGTTTGGAGTCCCCCTGGTAGAAAGAACAAGTCTGTTGTCTGTCTCTCCCTCCCTTTTTTCCTCTCTCTCTCTCTCTCTCTCGCTCAGACTCCCTCCCCCCAAAATCTGTGACAGCGCCCTTCAAAAGCCACACTACATGTTGGAGAGGAAAGGGCAAGTCATTGTCTCGAGGTTAATTAAAGCTGGGCTGTGCCAGGTAAGACAAATGACTGTTCCACTGACTGACTATCCTGCATGTCAGAACTTGAGAAGGGACAGTAAAACCATGGTTACACAGCTCTTAATGGACACAGAAGTGAATCAAATAATGCACACTGCTCCTTTTACATCAATGATTTCATGCTGTCTGGAAATAAGCCATGGCTTCTAAAATAACCCACAGATTTTCTTTATTGACTAAATGAAAGTGGATGACTTTGAAGTTATGAAAGTGTAATTTCAGGTTACAATATGGAATATGGTGCAGCACCTTCAACCCAGATGATAAATGGACACCACCTCCACCATTCATGTGAGTATTCATGACCTACCATTGTCGGTGGCCATGAAGAAGGCAGTGTATTTGTTGTCGTGAACGTAAGGCGACTCCCGGTCCAGATTGGCGGATGTGTTGACCGTTCCTCTAACTGGGTTCACACTGAGCCAATTAGCTGGGTCTCTCAAAACTGCAAACCTGAACAGGGAACAAACAGATCAGTGCATTGAAACGTTGTACACATACAAATCAGCTAGTGGACATGATGTAGCTATGTAGCAACAGTAAATAGTGTATCCTTGACAGATGTGATCACTAAGGACATGCGCTGCTAAAATAGCTAGCGTTATCTACTGAAAGACACAACATGGTTGCCACATAGTTAGATATATTAAGTGTGCATGTATTTCCGGTAGGTGTAAGTGTGTGATAATGATCGATTTTGTGATTGTGCGCTACATTTCTTCAGTCCTCCTTGACACTGCTAATTTGATGCTGGATGTCTGGTAGCCTGGTAATGAGAGGAGCAATGTGATTGGATGGAAGACTGGTGGTAGAAGGTGAATTGTGATTGGATGGGAGACTGGTGGTGAGTGGTGCATTGTGATTGGATGGAGAATAAATTATGACACCACTCTGTGCCCAACAAAGCTATTTAATATGAATTGTAAACACTCTACATGCATTTGTTTACACAGATAGACAAAGGAAGGCAAGTGCACAAACCATACTCCAGCACAATGCTCTTAGTGGTAGACAAATGGTCTTTGAAACAGATCTCTTCAGCTAAAAGAGACAGACAAAGCCCTGGGAAATGGCTTTGTAATCAACCTCCACCGCAACACGACATTACACACCCACACACGTATTCAACTCACCAAAATACTGCATGCACCTGTGAATCACCTGATAGGGCCAGATAAAGAGTGCTGTGTACACTAACACACAACACAGACCGATTCAATCAATACAAATGCGACATCAATAAACTACAGACACATGTAGAAAGCACGAAACTACAGAGATGATGCAGAAAGATCATGATACTACAGACATAAGGCAGAAAGACCAAGAAACTACAGACATAATGCAGAAAGACCAAGAAAATAAAGACCTAATGCAGAAAGACCATGAAACTACAGACACAATGCAGAAAGACCATGAAACTACAGACATAATGCAGAAAGAACATGAAACTACAGACACTGCAGAAAGACCAAAGAACGAAAGAAACAATGCAGGAAGACCATGAAACTACAGAGACGATGCAGAAAGACCATGACACTACAGACATAAGGCAGAAAGACCAAGAAACTACAGACATAATGCAGAAAGACCAAGAAAATAAAGACATAATGCAGAAAGACCATGAAACTACAGACACAATGCAGAAAGACCATGAAACTACAGACATAATGCAGAAAGAACATGAAACTACAGACAATGCAGAAAGACCAAAAAACTAAAAAAACAATGCAGGAAGACCATGAAACTACAGACACAATGCAGAAAGAACAAAAATCTACAGACACAATGCAGGAAGACCATGGAACTACAAACAAAATGCAGAAAGAACATGAAACTACAGACACAATGCAGAAAGACCAAAAAACTACAGACACAATGCAGGAAGACCAT
>JACXGM010028790.1:0-13916 GCA_016801145.1 Umbra pygmaea | reverse complement strand
ATTAGGTTGGTTTAGTTGGTTTTGTTATTGTCCTCATGTGTCCTCATCATTGGTACCTGCCTTGTGTGTGTTGTTGTGTATACAGGTTATTCCCAGTGTATTATGTAATGGCTCCCCCTGGTGTCCCTTCTGTGTCTTGTAAGTAAGTTGTATGATGTCATCAGTGTGGGCCCTAGTCACATGTTTCAGTTAACCTATAGATCACGGTGTAGTTATTCCCATGTCCAGGTGTTGTGTATTAGTCATCATTACGTATTTAGTTTGTGTGTTTGCTTCCCTCCCTTGTTCGTCAATGTGCTCCTGTTACGTGTTCCTAATTTATCTTTGGATTATGTTTTGCAAAGCCCCACGTGGCAGTATTGAGTTGTGTATAGAATAAAATTGCTATTTGAGTATTACAACCTTCACGCCTGTCTCTATCCATTCACCGGAGGAACGTGACAATAGTACAGATAGACTACAGTTTACTAAAATATTCTATTTTGAATGGAGCACTTAAATTATGTTTAAAATTAGTTTTACAAAATACTTCACTCATAAGATTGTGCTACTTTCCCCTGTTTTCAATGACACAAAATCTACTAAGCAAATGTTATAAAATACGTTAACCACATAATACAATAATAGACAATGCAGTCTAACAGAATAATAGAGGAGTATATGTAGCATATTACAACTGATTTAATATGTTAATATTCATATCTAGGGTTGGGTACTGAAACCCAGATCCACTATGGAAACGGTTCCTACGCAACCGGTAGGAATCGGACCAAGTTAGAACATAAATTATGGTTCCTCATTTCGGTTCCACTTAATGTGTCGACTGACATAGTTTCCCTCTGATGCTCCGAAACGGAACTAAAAAAATCACAATTTTTTTTTGTAGTCTACTGTTAACTAGCTACAGTAAATGTAGGCTACCTTTAAAATGCCATATTTTCCAAATGTCATCCTTGAGTTTGCGAGTTCAAATCCAGATGGAAGCTTTGTGGGTGTTTTGTTCTCCATTCCCTCGTGATCAGGGCCATCGCTAGTGGGGTGAAAGGTGGTGACAATTATAGGGGACCCCACTACACAGGGGGCCCCACAAAACCCAGAAGTTTTACTATATAGCCCCCTGTTATATGAATAATTATAATATTTATATTAGTTCTATGCTTGAGATTTTAATGAAAACCACAGAAACATGCAATTTGGTTAAAGAAGCTTTTAAAATATATGCTCCTCTCCTCTCCCTAAAATGGTTAAGTCAGATCCGAAGTATAATTATTCAGTTGTGAAAAACATTAGATGGACCCAGAGCCAATAAAGTTGTAGGTCCCACCCCAACTCGTGAACAGAACCAATCAGAGTTGAAGCGGCAGCTGAAGTTAAATATGAACTTGGGGTGGAAGAGCAGGAGACTGACTGACTGATTGAAAATGTCAGGGAAAAGAAAGCATAAATCAGGGTACCAGCAACGCCATGAAAAGAATGAGAGGTAGGCCAGGACAGTTTCTGTATCCCAGTCGATGAAGACGTTCTGTAAGTCAGGTTAGTGTATTGTCATTTTTTTCGCTGCCCGAATAGGAAATATACCGTCTACACTTTTCATTACCAGCGCCCAGCAAAATCGACCGAATGATTACGTGGTCAAAATCCCGTCTTTATTATGCTATTGTGAATATTGTTGGTTTGTAAAACACACAGAAAAAATGAACACGAGTCACGACGCTTGTCACAAGCATTATGCACCTGCCAGATGTTGGTGTATTTTATTAGTCAAGAAAACACAAATACAGCAAACTGCTCTTAGATAAATACATTTATTAGCTTTATATAAAGATATACAACGCAGTTACACATATCATCTTTATTAAAAAAATAAGACAATGAGTCATTTTACTGGTTGTATTAGATTTTTTTTTTTTACATTTGACTGCATTCTTGTCAATTTCTTAATGTTTACTTTTTGATTTATGAATTATCACAGACTGGTGGGGAAACTATTATATTGCTGGTGCTTTTTTAAATTGGTTTTACAACTTTACAATGCTTTTTGTTAGTTTTTATTAGTTGTAATATTTATATACAGTTGTATGCAAAAGTGTAGGCACCCCTGACAATTTCCATGATTTTTATTTATAAATAATTGGGTGTTTGGATCAGCAATTTCTATTTGATCCATCAAATAACTGAAGGAAACTGTAATATTTTAGTAGTAAAATTAGGTTTATTGGATGAACCGAAAATGTGCAATATGCCTCAAAATGAACTTACTTAGGTGCATAAATTTGGGCACCCCAACAGACACATCATATCAATATTTAGTTGAGCCTTTAGCAAAAACAATAGCCTCTAGACGCTTCCTATAGCATGTAATGAGTGTCTGGATTCTGGATTAAGGTATTTTGGACCATTCCTCCTTGCAAAACATCTCCAGTTCAGTTAGGTTTGATAGACAGCCTAATTGTAATAAACCCAAAGATTTTAAATGATATTCAGGTCTGCGGTTTGGGATGGCCATTCCAGAACATTGTACTCCGTAAATGCCAGAGTCAATTTTGAGCAGTGTTTGGGTTGAAATATCCAGCTCCGGCATAACTTCAACTTTGTGACTGATTCCTCTACATTATTCTCAAGTATCTGTTGATATTGAGTGGAATCCATGCAACCCTCAACTTTAACAAGTTTCCCAGTGCTGGCACTGCCACACAGCCCCACAGCATGATGGAACCCCCACCATATTTTACTGTGGGTAGCAAGTGTTTGTCTTGGAATGCTGTGTTCTTTTGCCACCATGCATAACACCCCTTGTCATGACCAAATAACTCCATCTTTGTTTCATCAGTCCACAGCACCTTGTGGACAAGCCATCTTCCAAAATGAAGCTGGCTTGTCCAAATGTGCGTTTGCATACCTTAAGCGACACTGTTTGTGGTGTGTGTGCAGAACATGCTTCTTCCGCATCACTCTCCTATACAGCTTCTACTTGTGCAAAGTGTGCTTAATTGTTGAACGATGCACAGTGACATCAACAGCAGCAAGATGATGTTGTAGGTCTTTGGAGGTGGTCTGTGGCTGTTTTTGACCATTCTCACCATCCTTTGCCTTCAATATTTTACTTAACCTGCCACTTCTGGTCTGAACAAGAACTGTGCCTGTGGTCTTCCATTTCCTAACTATGTTCTTATATTCAGCAGTATATGATGAGGGTGGTAGGGGCCCACATCAATATTTTTTCAGGGGGCCCCGAATCCTCTAGCTACGGCCCTGCTCGTGATGCAAACGTGTTGCACATTATATATATTTTTTAGTAATGTTATCCCTAATCCAAACCTTATTATTCTTAAATATACACCGCATGGCTTAACCATGAACGTTAGTATGTAATTTTGAACGCTATAGAATGAATGTGTGGAATGTTCTAGCATTAACCAGCGAAATGAAACGTGCAGGTGCAACGTAACAGAAAGACAAATAGACTAAGTACAAAAAGGGCAGCTGAAACGCAAAAACACCCTTAATATGTTGGCATACAATGTAAATCATGTTTTCAAAAATAGTTTCCTGAGAATGTAATTTGGGAGAACTTCTGAAATATACGGTAGCGCAAAAGAATAATCAGACAATTCTCCCGGTTGTCCTGAATGTCACAGTTGTAGGGTGTGTAGAGGAGAGGAACGGAGACCAGAGCAGGGAGAAGCGTTCGTGATGTTTTAATGAACATGGAGTGTTGAGAATAGACGGCACTGAAACAGCTGATGACATAAAACATTGGAACTGCACAACGTCTACACATAACTACTATGCTCTTAACCGTGGCATAGACACTTTTGTTACATGTACCGTACGCCTGGTTCTGACAACATACTTATTGTACGACACATAACGAGGTGAAGGCTCAATCAAATATGTACATTACGAACAATCAGCGCAGACAGCAGGATGGAACTCGCCTCTCAACATCTCACTCTCGTCTTTACAGAAGTAGAACACTCACAATAATGCGCGCCGAACCTCCGGAACGCTGGGGTCAAATAGGCATCTTGATTACTCATTACGCACCGGTGTGGATAGTTAACTAGTGCACCATTCATGCGCAATGAGTAACCAAGTGCCTACCGATCCTCCCAGCGCCAGAGGCCGGCGCCCAACAAAACACATACACAAGACAATACATAACAAACATGCCACGAAACATAAAAGTCTGTCCATATTGTGACACTGAAAGTCTCCCGCATTGTAATCGTGGCTTTCTAACGCCCGCAAATTATATACAACATCCGATTCCTAGACATCGATTTTCTTCATCAAACAAAAAATCGATATCCGGGAAAAAGTAAGGACGGCATATCTTGCCAGAGAAGGCAAATCTGATAATCTTTCTGCAAAAGAACTGCTAGTTTGACGCTGGTTTAGTTATAATATACAAGTCTTTTAAGTTCTGTCTAGCTTCAATGCTTTTATGTATGACACTGAGCTACTTACAATACTGTAGATACAGATTTCAACAGTAGCTAAAAGGTTACTTGGAAAAGTCAATACTGTACAATATGGTAGTACACAAAAAGGAGAAAAAAAGAGATGCACATTTGTATGTATAAAGTACATTTACATGTATTTCTGTAGCAGTGTTGCATTTCAACAGAAAATTCACATGTTCATTTGAATATACACATACTGCACTTTAGTCAATTCAATTAAGTGTAAACTTTTATTGTAATTCTATAATGCAATCCCAAGTAAAAAAAAAGTATATTTAAATTATACTTCAGTATTATACTTCTAGTATACTTATGGTTAACCATAAGTATGTATTCAATGTATTTAAGTATATTTGAAGTATACTTTCAAAATATACATACCAAAATAATATATTAGAAGTATATTTAGGATAAATAAAATACATTTCAAGTATATTTAAATATACTTTTTTTTTACTTGGGATACTGATTCATGTGAAAACCAATCAAAGTTCAAAGATGAAATATCATAATTTATGTAATGCTCACCGTTGTTAGTGTTTTTTTTAGGTCAGTGTGTTATGAGTGACAATATGTGCTTTCCAATTGAGCTTTGTTGTCAGTGTTCGGGTTGACAAGCTACTTTTGAGACATGTATGAAGTGCCTATGGTTTGAGTGTGTTTTGGAGGTGTGATTAACTGTTTGGCCAAGATGAATGTTGTTAGTGCACACTGTCTTTAGAGTTTTGAAAAAGGGGTTTCAGTATTGACCGATGCAGTTTAGCAATTGAAAATAACTGTAATTGTGTAACTGTTATTTATTGTTAAATTATTGTAGTTGTATGTTAGGTGACTTAGGTTTACCTATTATACATTTAAGTACTTTAAAACATTCATATATTGTTAAATTTGCATAATTTTCAGTTAAAATCCCATAAGACCCTTTCTTTAATGTCATTTTTCAGTTTTTCAAGAATCGGTTTAGGAATCGTTTCGGAATTGGAATCGTTTTCAAAGTCCCGGTTCGGCATTGGAATGGGAAAAATCCAAACGATACCCAATCCTACATATCATAAAGTGGTTATATGTTAAGCTAGCTAAATAATACAAGTAATAATATAGTTCATAGGGTCTGTGTCACGTTTTACTATAGTCAAATGTAATGATGGGCATAACTTAGGTCGACAAAGGTTTACTTTATGAAGACTAAATAATTAGCTTTTTGTCTGAAAATGATTCATTTGTTTTCATGTGTGCTTGAAACATTTAATTCAGCTCTAATATAGAAAACAATATGGTGTAATCATGAGATAGAGATATAATTAAGCAGTAGAACAAAATGATTCATTAAAATCATTAAATAATCTTTTAAAAGATACCATTGACTTTGAATGAAGTCGGTTCAATCTAAAAAAAATAGCTTAGATGTAGTAAACTACTTTAGCCATTTTTTTGTAGCTTAGCTTGCTAAGTGTCCGCATAGTGTGGACTTGATTCACATTTGCTTCCAATCAAGGCAGGACCGTTACTATCTTGTTGTGCTACATCTTCTGGTTGTACAACGGCACAGTGTCGCAATGCACAAGTTGAATAATTTGAATGTATGCGACACACTGATCGCACTGCATCGCAAACCCGCAAGGCAAATGGATCTTTTGCAGATTGCTCCATTTACAATAAATGACTTCAGGCACAATGCAACGCATTCAACATGTCCAGTGGACATCCCGCCTTACACCTGGTCACATCATGTGTTTTTTCTGATCGGCTATAAATGCAGTGTAGGCCTGCCTTTCGGCATGAAAGGGACAGTACAACTGGTTGCAATTGAAGGAAAGATGAATGCGGCCAAGTACAGAGCTATCCTGGAAGAAAACCCCATCCAGAGTGCTCAGGACCTCAGACTGGGCCGAAGGTTCACCTTCCAACAAGATAATGACCCTAAGTACACAGCTAAAATAACTAAGGAGTGGCTTCGGAACAACTCTGTGACCATTCTTGACTGGCCAAGCCAGAGCACTGACCTAAACCCAATTGAGCATCTTTGGAGAGACCTGAAAATGGCTGTCCACCAACATTCACCATCCAACCTGACAGAACTGGAGAGGACCTGCAAGGAAGAATGGCAGATGATCCCCAAATCCAGGTGTGAAAGACTTGTTGCATCATTCCCAAGTAGACTCATGGCTGTACTAGCTCAAAAGGGTGCTTCTACTCAATACTGAACAAAGGTTCTGAATACTTATGACCATGTGATATTTCAGTTTTTATTTTTTAATACATTTGCAAATACTATACATTCCTGTTTTTTCTGTCAAGATGGGGTGCTGAGTGTACATTCATGAAAAATAAAATGAACTTTTTAGATTTTATCAAATTGCTGCAATGAAACAAAGATAGAAAATTTTAAAGGGGTCTGAATACTTTCCGTAGCCAATGTATGTAAGTTTTACTCCTCCCAAAATGTTGAAAAATAAACTTGTGTGAGCCTGTTATTTAATTATTGTCGCAAATGAAACTGAAAGTTGCAGAGGCTCAAAACATAATCATCGTCATGGGGGCAATCTAGCAGATATCATTTTTTTATTTAGAAAGTTTTTGACAGAAATAATAACAGTAAATATACTGTGTCCTGCAATATATCAATACATTTCTACAATTTTAATTCCCCCCAACAAAATCCCCATCCATTATTCCACACTCCCCCGCTACCCATCCTGATATAGCAGTTTCTGAAGGTTGCGGGCCCAATAGTAAAATAGAAAATTAACCCTCGCGCTGTCCTCCGGGGTCACTGTGACCCGCGAGGAACGTGGCACACGAGCGCTGTCCTAGCGGGCCACTGTGACCCCTCTAGGACCATGGCGCGCGGGAATGGGTGCAGGCGACGACGGCAAAGACTCAAGGATGCATGCACTCTCTCTCTCTCTCTCTCTCTCTCTCTCTCTCTCTCTCTCTCTCTCTCTCTCTCTTGTTCCGTTCCCAGCGGAGGCACTCCGGATCCCGAGAGGATCACGTGCCAAGGAATCGAGGACCCCGCCGCGGCCCTCGCGCGCGGCGAATCCGAGGCTCCGCGGGCTCCCGGTCGCCTCGGGTGAGACTTCCGGTTTAGAAAAACTGACGATTCGTCTCGACGGCTAACTTCAGCGCACGAGTGGCCCCACCGCGCCCCAGCCTTGAGAGCCGATTAAGCAGGCCGGCTCGGACGCCCTGTGCCCGACGCCGCGAGGGCCGAGACGAGGCGCCCGGCGGTAACCCATACTAATATTCTCTCTCGCGAGTCTCGAGTCTGAGCTCGCGCGCGCTCACACACAGACACACACACACACACGTCGTCTTACGCTCAGATGTCTTGCCGAGCCATGACCACGCGAAACAGCTCGCCTCCGGACGTCTTTCGGCGGATGCCTCGGAGGACGGCGACGACGACGAGGAAGAAGGAGAAGAAGATGTCGGTGTTGATGATGATGATGAAGAAGACGAAAAAGAACAGGAGGAAGAAGAAGAAGAAGAGGATGAGGATGATGATGAAGGAGAAGAAGGAGACCAAGGACTAGGAGGACAATGATGATGAAGAAGAAGAAGAAGAAGAAGTAACGAGAGAACGAGAAGCGAGCCGTGGTGAGGAAAGCGACTCGGACGAGAAGGATGAGGAGCAGCAGCAGCGCATTACGTCGTCCTCGTCTTCTTCTTCGGATGAGGAGGACGAGGTCCGGGACGATGAGGAGCGTGAGGAGAACGGCGCAGCGGGGCCTCACCGCCGCCGCGAGACCTGGGTGTCGAGATGCGGCCGAGTGAGACCCGAAGCGGCCGAGTGCGTAGAGCGTCCGGGTGTCCGTGTGTGTGTCAGTGTGTGTGTGTGTGTGTGTGTGGTATGGGCCACGGGTAAAACAAAAGCGGGGCACGGCGCTGTCACATCACTGTCAAATCACCTCTCTCTCTCTCTCGCTCTCTCGCAGGCCGCTGTCCTTTCTGCCAGTACATGCCCGGCAAGCCGGCCAAGTACGTCATCAAGACGTGGGTGGCCTGCAACGCAGATCCAGCTACGCGTGGCCCATGCAAGTGTACACGGGCAAGCCGAGCGCGGGAGCACCGCGCGAGAAGAACCTGGCCAGGCGGGTCGTGCTCGGCATCACCCGGGGCCTGCTGGGTCACAACGTCATGTGCGACAATTTCTTTACCCCCTACGACTTCACCTCCTCGCCGAGAGGCGCGTCACCCTGGTCGGCACGGTGCGACGCAACAAGCACGAGCTGCCGCGCGCCCTACTCGACGGCGGCGAGTCCTCGGCGGCCGTGGGACCACGATGACCACGGGAGCTCGTCTCGTCCAAGTTCGCCTTCACGTGCGCCGACGTCCTGGTGTCCTACGAGGTTAACAAGAGGAACGGTGCCCGCCGGCCGGTGCTCCTGCTGAGCACGTGGCACACGCGCGCAGAGATCAGCGATCGCCCCAACGGGAAACCGGTCGTGGTGCTCAACTACAACCGCAACAAGGGCGGCGTGGACAACCTGGACAAAGTAGTCGGCGCCTACACCTGCCGCAGGATGACCGCCTGCTGGCCCCTGGCCGTGTTCCACAACATTGTCGACGTGTCCGCGTACAACGTCTTTGTGCTCTGGCGGAAGATGCCTCCGGACTGGAGGCCCGCCAAGCGGAACAGGAGGAGGATCTTCCTCGAGCGCCTCGGCAAGGCGCTCATCGCGCTGCTCGTCGAGAGGAGAAGCAGGCTGCCTCGCCCCTGCTACAGAGCCCCCTACGCCCGCGGTAGTCATCGCCGCCGCCGCCAGTAAGAGGAAGAGGTGTCAGGTGTGCCCGCCCAAGAAGGACAGCAAAACACACACCGTGTGCTGTGCCTGCAGGAACTACATCTGCAGAGGCTGCGCAATCCTCTACTGCCCCGCGTGCACACGTTCCGCGGCCTTCCCGGAATGCCGCTGACCGCCCGAGGACACGCATCTTCTTCTCCTTCTTCTCCTTCTTCTCCTTCTTCTCCTTCTTCTCCTTCTCCTCCTTCTCCTCATTCTCCTTCTTCTCCTTCTACCATGGCACACGCACACTCCCCACACAACCACACTGCACCCCAACCCCCAAGTCATCTGAACGAGAAAAGGCGAAAAGTTAGCTGAAAGGAGAGCCGGCAGTGAGCGAGTAACATTTACTGCTAGGTATTTGAAGCACAAATGATTAAGTTGAAAGCGCAGTTCTGTCTGCTGAAGCAGTAATGCAGCTGGATTGATTGTGAAACACTAGCTTTTTTGAAGATTTAGCTTGTAACCGGAAAAATAACTGAAATTCACCAGAATGGAAAGAATATTTTTTTAAAGACATTGTTGGATTGTGTACATATAGCAGCAAGTACTCAACATATAATGACAGCTTATGTTCAATTCCCTTCCGTAAGACACCCTGAAAGGAGGCTGAGGCCCTTAAGGCCACCGAAAGGGGCTCAATAGCAATGGCGAATAGTAGGGGAGAAAGGGGGTAACCCTGTCTTGTCCCGGGTGAACTAGTCAGAGTAATTATCATTGTTAAAAACTAACAGTAAATGCAGCCTAAATCCTTGTTGTTAAAATCTATGGGTACATGTAAATGCATCCTAAATCCTTGTTGTTAAAATCTCTGGGTACATATAAATACATCCTAAATCCTTGTTGTTAAAATCTATGGGTACTTGTAAATATAACCTAAATCCTTGTTGTTAAAATCTATGGGTACATGTAAATGGATACTAAAACCTCGTTGTTAAAAACTAACAGTAAATGCAGCCTAAATCCTTGTTGTTAAAATCTATGGGTACATGTAAATGCAGTCTAAATCCATGTTGTTAAAACCTAACAGTAAATGCAGCCTAAATCCTTGTTGTTAAAATCTATGGGTACATGTACATAGATCCAAAATCCTTGTGGTTATAATCTACGGGTACTTGTAAATACAGCCTAAAACCTTGTTGTTAAAATATATGGATACATGTAAATTCAGCCTAAATTCATGTTGTTAAAATCTAACAGTAAATGTAGCCTAAATCCTTGTTGTTAAAATCTATGGGTACATGTAAATACATCCTAAATCCTTGTGGTTAAAATCTACGGGTACTTGTAAATGTAACCTAAATCCTTGTTGTTAAAATGTATGGGTACATATAAATGCATCCTAAATCCTTGTTGTTAAAATCTATGGGTACTTGTAAATGTAGCCTTAAGCCTTGTTGTTAAAATCTATTGGTACATGTAAATACAGCCTAAATCTATGTTTTTAAAATCTAAAAGTAAATACAGCCTAAATCCTTGTTGTTAAAATCTATGGGTACATGTAAATGCATTCTAAATCCTTGTGGTTAAAATCTACGGGTACTTGTATATGAAGCCTAAAACCTTGTTGTTAAAATCTATGGGTACATGTAAATGCATCCTACATCCTTGTTGTTAAAATCTATGGGTACATGTAAATGCATCCTAAATCCTTGTTGTTAAAATCTCTGGGTACATGTAAATGCTGCCTAAATCCTTGTTGTTAAAATCTATGGGTAAATGTAAATGCACCCTAAATCCTTGTGGTTAAAATCTATGGGTACATGTAAATGCAGCCTAAATCCATGTTGTTAAAATCTAACAGTAAATGTAGCCTAAATCCTTTTTGTTAAAATCTATGGGTTCATGTAAATACATCCTAAATCCTTGTGGTTAAAATCTACGGGTACTTGTAAATGTAACCTAAATCCTTGTTGTTAAAATCTATGGGTACATATACATGCATCCTAAATCCTTGTTGTTAAAATCTATGGGTACTTGTAAATGCAGCCTTAATCCTTGTTGTGAAAATCTATTGGTGCATGTAAATACAGCTTAAATCTATGTTTTTAAAATCTAAAAGTAAATACAGCCTAAATCCTTGTTGTTAAAATCTCTGGGTACATGTAAATGCAGCCTAAATCCATGTTGTTAAAATCTAACAGTAAATGCAGCCTAAATCCTTGTTGTTAAAATCTATGGGTACATGTAAATGCATTCTAAATCCTTGTGGTTAACATCTATGGGTACTTGTAAATGTAACCTAAATCCTTGTAGTTAAAATCTATGGGTATATTTAAATAGATACTAAAACATCGTTGTTAAAAACTATGGGTACATGTAAATGCAGCCTAAATCCATGTTGTTAAAATCTAACAGTAAATGCAGCCTAAATCCTTGTTGTTAAAATATATGGGTACATGTAAATATATCCAAAATCCTTGTGGTTATAATCTACGGGTACTTGTAAATGCAGCCTAAACCCTTGTTGTTAAAATATATGGATACATGTAAATGCAGCCTAAATCCATGTTGTTAAAATTTATGGGTACATGTAAATACATCCTAAATCCTTGTGGTTAAAATCTACGGGTACTTGTAAATGTAACCTAAATCCTTTTTGTTAAAATCTATGGGTACATATAAATGTATCATATATCCTTGTTATTAAAATCTATGGGTACTTGTAAATGTAACCTAAATCCTTGTTGTTAAAATCTATGGGTACATGTAAATGTATACTAAACCCTTGTTGTTAAAATCTATGGGTACATGTAAATGCAGCCTTAATCCTTGTTGTTAAAATCTATCGGTACATGTAAATACAGCCTAAATCTATGTTGTTAAAATCTAAGAGTAAATACAGCCTAAATCCTTGTTGTTAAATTCTCTGGGTACATATAAATGCAGCCTAAATCCTTGTTGTTAAAATTTATGGGTACATGTAAATACATCCTAATTTCTTGTTGTTAAAATCTATGGGTACATGTAAATGTAGCCTTAATCCTTGTTGTTAAAATCTATCGGTATATGTAAATACAGCCTAAATCTATGGTGTTAAAATCTAACAGTAAATACAGCCTAAATCCTCTGGGTACATGTAAATGCAGCCTAAATCCATGTTGTTAAAATCTAACAGTAAATGCACCCTAAATCCTTGATGTTAAAATCTATGGGTTCATGTAAATACATCCTAAATCCTTGTGGTTAAAATCTACGGGTACTTGTAAATGTAACCTAAATCGTTGTTGTTAAAATCTATGGGTACATATAATTGCATCCTAAATCCTTGTTGTTAAAATCTATGGGTACTTGTAAATGTAGCCTTAATCCTTGTTGTGAAAATCTATTGGTGCAAATAAATACAGCCTAAATCTATGTTTTTAAAATCTAAAAGTAAATACAGCCTAAATCCTTGTTTTTAAAATCTAAAAGTAAATACAGCCTAAATCCTTGTTGTTAAAATCTCTGGGTACATGTAAATACAGTCTAAATCCATGTTGTTAAAATCTAACAGTAAATGCAGCCTAAATCCTTGTTGTTAAATTCTATGGGTACATGTAAATACATTCTAAATCATTGTGGTTAAAATCTACGGGTACTTGTAAATGAAGCCTAAAACCTTGTTGTTAAAATCTATGGGTACATGTAAATGCAGCCTAAATCCTTGTTGTTAAAATCTATGGGTACATATAAATACATCCTAAATCCTTGTTGTTAAAATCTATGGGTACTTGTAAATGTAACCTAAATCCTTGTTGTTAAAATCTATGGGTACATGTAAATGGATACTAAAACCTAGTTGTTAAAAACTAACAGTAAATGCAGCCTAAATCCTTGTTGTTAAAATCTATGGGTACATGTAAATGCAGCCTAAATCCATGTTGTTAAAACCTAACAGTAAATGCAGCCTAAATCCTTGTTGTTAAAATCTATGGGTACATGTACATAGATCCAAAATCCTTGTGGTTATAATCTACGGGTACTTGTAAATGCAGCCTAAAACCTTGTTGTTAAAATATATGGATACATGTAAATGCAGCCTAAATCCTTGTTGTTAAAATCTATGGGTACATGTAAATACATCCTAAATCCTTGTGGTTAAAATCTACGGGTACTTGTAAATGTAACCTAAATCCTTGTTATTAAAATCTATGGGTACATATAAATACATCCTAAATCCTTGTTGTTAAAATCTATGGGTTCTTGTAAATGCAGCCTTAAGCCTTGTTGTTAAAATCTATTGGTACATATAAATACAGCCTAAATCTATGTTTTTAAAATCTAAAAGTAAATACAGCCTAAATCATTGTTGTTAAAATCTATGGGTACATGTAAATGCATTCTAAATCCTTGTGGTTAAAATCTTCGGGTACTTGTAAATGAAGCCTAAAACCTTGTTGTTAAAATCTATGGGTACATGTAAATGTATCCTACATCCTTGTTGTTAAAATCTACGGGTACTTGTAAATGTAACCTAAGTCCTTGTTGTTAAAATCTATGGGTACATATAAATGCATCCTAAATCCTTGTTGTTAAAATCTATGGGTACTTGTAAATGTAGCCTTAAGCCTTGTTGTTAAAATCTATTGGTACATGTAAATACAGCCTAAATCTATGTTTTTAAAATCTAAAAGTAAATACAGCCTAAATCCTTGTTGTTAAAATCTATGGGTACATG
>JACXGM010028789.1:0-13916 GCA_016801145.1 Umbra pygmaea | reverse complement strand
AATGTTTCCTTTTCAGTATGAGTGTAGTCAGTGATGTCCTGTAGTCAAGTATATCAGTTATTGTCTGGAATTATGTAGCAAAGTCTTTGTATAGCTCCTGAAGTTTCACATTTCCCAAAGTGTTCTATACATGGTGTACATATAGAGGGGGCATGTGTTAATATATTTCAAGTGGAAGGATAAACAAATTATTAGACTTTAGTCTGTAATGTCCCTTTAAAATATCACCATTCAAATATCCATAGGGTCCCCTACTGTACTTTTACATGTGAATTTCTCCAAAAGGCTGCAGTAAGTGCTCCATACCGGGTGTACATATAGAGGGGATTTATATTATTATAAACCAAGTGGAATGATAAAGAAATTATTTGATTGTAGGGTGTAATGTAGCTTTACAGAAATACATAACCAAACGAATGCATTAGCCGCGTAGCGAAATGTTATTTTGTTTTCCGACACAAAAGCGCTCATCACAGTGCTATCCCATAAGTTCCTGTATAGCCGCGCATCCGAATTTCAAGTGTCGGCTAGATTGACTGTAGATTTTCGAGTGTCGGCTAGGTTGACCGCAGTGAAAAACACTTGATGGCAAAGCAGACAGTTGATGCGAATTCACTACCCCCTCGTCAAAGCCAGGTGACAATGGATGACTTCAGACAAGTATGCCAATGTTGTTTTTAATTAAAAAAAACATTTGCACAAAGCAAGCCGATTTTCCATGTAGATAAGAGCATTAAAATGAGAAAAAAATTAGGGTACAAAAAGAAATCAAGATTTAGAACAGATAAAAATATGTAATTAATTGTGATTTAACTATGACAATAATGCGATTAATCGCAATTAAATATTTTAATAGTTTGACAGCACTAGTTGTTTGCCATCGTACCATATATGTTGTTTGCCATCGTACCATATACGTTGTTATGCCATCATACCATATAATGTTGTTATGCCATCGTACCATATATGTTGTTATGCCATCATAAAATCTTTCTCAGTTTGCCAGTATACTGTAAAAGGGGGCATTACCTACTCAACAATATGATATTGCATGATTCCACCTGATGGAGTTACTGTAGTATTATGGATGAACTTGCTACTAATAAAGGGCTGTGTTTGTTCTGACCTTGTTGTTTAATGATAAAATGAAAAATGGCATATAATGATCAGGCAGCCTCGTGGAGTGTAGCAGTACAGTGCTGTTTGCTTGATGCCATACCAACTGACACCCGTCCCCTTGTACCCGTCCCCTTGTACCTATCCCCGTACCCGTCCCCTTGTACCCGTCCCCAGGTCTAAAACGATTCTCAGCTGCCCCATACAGCTCCCTGATCTCCTCAGACACATCCACAGACCACATCTCCTTTGCTTACATTCTTCTCACTCCATCACTCCTGCTTGACCAGCCACCTGCTAACCACACCCACCTCTTTGACACTGTACTCCATGCTCGTCCCCCTTAAGGGCTTTCATTTCAGTATTCATCATTCACGCGTTCCTGGCCTTGGAGACAGAACTGAATTGTAAAGACCGTTATAATGTCCCTATTCATCTGCTCCTGGAATAAATGGACAGAAGAAGTTGGAAAATTCTATTCCAGTTATACAACATTTGATATGTTATATCACTTGGAATCAACGTATCCTTTAAGTCATTACAAATGTTTATACATCATCAACATTAAATACAAATTGAGGGTTCAGAGTGCAAAGAAAAATATGATGGTAGTTTGGTAAATAAGATGTTTAAAAAACAAATGAAAGGACCAATGGTAGGTAGGCATCTAATTTGACATTAGAGCATAAACTATATATACGATTACCCAAATGTTTGTGAAAATAAAATGGTAAAATGTGATGAAATATAACCATTTGATTAAATAGTCTGGGTTGTACATCTGGAAAAATCTCACAGAATGTTGACAATTTGTCTGAAAACTGATCACCGTTTCTAGGATATTTTCAACATGTTCCACTGTACTACCATTGGAAATTAGGTACATACAGATTCTATTTATAAGCATTTAAAAATATTTATTTATGGATAATAACTGATTGTAAATATTAGGTCACTGTTTGACAAGCACTGATCAGCTATTTACCAATGTGTTATAACACTTTACATATGTTTACACTGTAATCTAATTTACAAATTCATACAATAACTGTGTAATTTAAAACCACATTAGACTTTTTACAAACTCACTACATTTTAAATTGATATCAAGTTTTATTTATTTTTTTAATATGAGTATTAGAAACCAAATTCATTTTTATTTTCATAAGATTGTCATATAAAAATTTAAGGTTTAACATGTTTTAAACCAATAACATTGTTTAAACTAATAACATGTTTTAAACTAATAACATGTTTTAAACCAGTAACATGTTTTAAACTACAGTAATAACATGTTCTAAACCAATAACATATTTTAAACTAGTAACTTCTTTTAAACTAATAACATGTTTTAAACCAATAACATGTTTTAAACCAATAACATGTTTTAAACCAATAATATGTTTTAAACCAGTAACGTGCTTTAAACCCAGTGTTTAGGATCCAGTGTATTTTATTTGTCACTTGTGCAGGAAACAGAGATGTAATTGCTGTTACAGTGAAAATCTCAAGCCACATGTCAGAAATGCAGAAAAACTGCATAGAATTGGCTAGGAGTACTTAGCGAGGCAGCCATCTCACGGCTAGAACATAGTCCTCCTTGTCGTCACACTCTTCATCGTCCATGACAACGACGTCCTGGCATGCACAGTATTGCAGTGTTCCTAACCGCATTACATCAACCTAGAATCAAGAATTAAAGGTCTGTAACAGTTGTAAAATTACCACTCAGTGCACATATCACCCACAATGATATCATTATTAACACGTTGATCTTCTGTTCCCCAAACACAGCTTTGTAGCTGCTTGAGAGCACATACAAAAATAGCTTTCTCCCTAAGAGTGTGAATATTGGCCTTTTTTTTCCCTCAAGTACTATTAAATGCTTTTCAATTTTAAACAATTTATCGACTGCCCCCCACCACACAAACAACAATAAATGAAAAAACATAATCCAACCAGCAACTATTCATTTTGGTTTATCCATGAATGAATAAGCAGGCATTAATCAGGTCTTCCGCTTTATGAGACATGGACACTCCTAAAGCCTGCCCTACACCGAGAAGAGGAATAATGAATGTTTTCAGAGCAGAAAGAGGAACATTGATCCAGCTACATGACAAAAGACTGGAGGATTAATGTCATGAGCAGCTTGTTATTCATTTACATTACTGGAGAGGGAGTCAGCATCTGTGACAAGCTCACCATGGTTGAGTCCAAGAAAGGAGGTCCACTAGTGATTTCAGTTGATTGGATTTTGATCAACTTTTTTAGGAACTGGAGGCTGATAACAAGCATGAGGGAGCATCTCATCCTTGCATATTCAATGTGTTCCTGACTTCATCACACTATATTTTGAATTAACACTGGCTTTTTGATTGAAAGGTTTTGGAAAGTTCCAGAATCCTTCAGGGTAGAGCAGCAGGAAATAATTCAGTGTGTAGCAAAGAAGCAATGGTGTCAATGCGGTCCCTTTTAACATTTCTAATATTTGAACCCAGACATCTTTGTTTTCCTAAGTCCCCCCCAAAAATCATATTTGTTAAATAGGAAGCAAACTGCTAATGTACACATCAGTGGTTACACACAGAACATTGTTTCTAACAGTTTTATTTGAATAACTTTTTTTCGAAGACAAGGGTTCTTTGCTAGGCAGAGTTAACCATTTTTATTAAAAGAAACATGACAAAAGGGTTCTTGAATAAATTTTTGGAAGTGAAGAAATATTTGGATTAGCAGAATGCTTCTAAAGAGAACCCATGTAAACCTGATTCCTCCTTCTTCTACATGAAACACACCATTGGTGGAGTTAAGTTACTTTAATAACCTTTTTATACAGTAGGTGCAAAGTCTTTCAAATTGATCTATTTTATGTTTATTTCTTTAAGATCTAAGTGTGAGTTGCCAAAAAACAACCAAATTGAGACGCAATATCCCCAGCTGTGATGAACCCACATAGACAACCCACCACACCTTATTCACAGCAGAATATCTTCTTTCCAACGGTACCAAGCATGTATGCTTCAATTAAAGCTTGTGAGTACAATATTCAAATTAATTTACACATTTTGTAAGAAAAAATAAATTTTATCCTTCTCCCTGATTTTGAAATTGGAGAGCATAATGTATTTTCTTACTATCTATTGTGTATATATTTTGGTTAACATGAGAACAATTGTTGTCTTTCTTTTGGAAATGTATCTTTCAGCACCATTCTACTATATTCTTTGTTTTTTAGGGTAGACCCCTCCTTTCATTTGGATTGACAGCCTTTGAATGATCATATAATCATTCTAATATATTGACATAAGTAATAATTCTAATTTCGTATAATCACACCATTTAAGTCTTTCTGACATTTGTGCAGTTTTTCAGGAGACAACGATACTTATACGGAAGGTAACCTGCTGCTCCTTCAAAGTATTTCTGTTTACTTTGATGGTAAATAAAGGTTCAGAGACAACACCAGTAAACTTTCCTTATGCAGTGATTGCCATTGTTTAAAATGTTTATGTTGCAAAACCTCTTTGGTTATTGTGTTCTATGTTTGAATGTGTAACTAAATTTTATAGTATATCCTTTGAATCAGTTACAGAGTGAATAAAAGTTGTCAGTTTGTATGTCATATGATATTGTACAAAAATGGGATTATATTTCTTTTGATTTATTAAATGTCAATAAATAAAAATGTATTGCCTAAACTGATTTCTTGATTCTTTTAAACACATGTTCTATACCAAGAAGCAAAGTGTAGTGTGTTAAATTTACATTGAGCAACATCAACAGATTTAACGGTTTGCTGGATTTTAGGATGAATGGGCCTTTGGTTAAACCGTTCACACAAAGTTCTGGGAAGAACCCCTCAATGATGAAAGGGTTCTAGTTAAAACCCTTCACTGATAAAGGGGTTCATATTAGAACATTATTTATTGAGTTCTATGTAGAACCCTTTATGAATGAATGGTTCTTGGTAGGACCTATCAAACAGGGTTCTAGGCAGAACCATTAACAGTAAAACAGTCAGCCCTAGCCTTAATGGGCAGCCATTTTAGAGAGTTTAGAATTGGGGGAATAATTTTCTGTTTCTAATCAAAATGCTGGTGGCTGTATTAGGCACAACCTGAAGTTTATGTGGGTTTTATCTGGGTAACCAGAAAAAAGAGCATTACAATAATCTATTAGAGAACATATCCAGTGAGCAGCAGTTCTCTGGGTGAGAATGCCTTGTTGATGTCAGAAGTCAGAGAATAATGACGAGACTGGTTCCAGCTGACAGAAAGGCAAAAATAACTCAACTAACCACTTGTTACAACCAAGGTCTACAGAAGAGCATCTCTGAAAACACAAAACATAGAACCTCGAAACAGAAGGGCTACAGCAGAAGAAGACCACACAGGGTGTTACTCCTGTCAGCTAAGAACATGAATTGGTCAGAATTTGGCATAAACAAAATGAAGGCATGGATTCATCAGTCCTTGTATCAATGGTTCAGGCTGCTGGTGGTGGTGTAATGGTGTGGGGGTTATTTTCATTGCACACATTGGGCCCTTTAATACCAATTAAGCATTGTTTAAATGCCACAGCCTACCTTGTTGTTGACCATGTCCATCCCTTTATGACAACAGTGTACTCATCTTCTAATGGTTACTTGCAGCAGTATCTCAAACTGGGTTATTGAACAGGACAATGAGTTTAATGTATTTAATGACGTCCACAGTCACCAGAACTCAATCCAATTGAGCACATTTGGGATGTGGTGGAACTGATTCGTATCATGGATGTGCAGCCAGCAAATTTGCGGCAATTACCTGATTCAATAATGTCAATATGGACCAAAATCTGAGAAGTGTTTCCAGCACCTTGTTGAATCTATGCCACAAAGATTTAAGGCAGTTCTGAAGGCAAAAGGAATTCCAACGCTATCCTAGCAAGGTGTACCTAATGAAGTGTGCGGTGAGTGTACATTAGACAAGATTAGACAAATATATTACAGAACAATACCATAATATAAACTGTAGGTATTGCATGACATTTACCAACTGCAGCTCTATGGGAATACTCTCCATTATTTTATATATATTATTTCCATATTTTGTATCTCCTCCAAAATGGTTGTAATTTTTAGTTGCTAATAGGAATTTGTGTGGTCTTGTATATTCTAATGATAAACATAAAATCTTTATTTTATTTTTTCCCCAACTTTTCCTCCTTTCCCAATTCCCACTAACCCTGCTTTGTCGGCAGTTTCGCAACTCCTTGGACAGATCTGTGGGATGACGAGGGGTGCGCAGTTGGTTCATCCAACCACGTCACTCTTTTAGCACTGCTTTCGTGATTAAAACATTTTAACTACTTTCACTGACTATACTTCTGCGATTGAATTGGAGAGCGATGTGGCAGGATAGGTAATCTGATTTATCTAACCCAAATCCCGGGCAGCAGTATAACAATCTGCACTGCCTTGTGCTGGAGGCCCATTAAAGTCAGAGAACCCAAAGTCAGGCTTGAACCACTGACCATCATGACGTAGAATGTCCGCCACCCAAACCCCCCCAGGGAGGAATTCTGTAGTAATGAATCACTACTGTGAAATGATACCACGGCTTGCCTGTAGCACATTTACTTTCCAGTACAGAACTAAAATTATTTAAAAGCTCTTACATTAATCTTTTCTCTTTACATTGATTTAATGTTGACAGCACCAGATTGTCATTATTATCTATTATTCTGCGAGCAGCAGAAGGCGGAACTTTCCACAAAAACGGAACACTTCATCACAGATGCCAATAGAAATGAAAATAATAGTAATTATTCAAAACACCACGTTCTACAGTACAGATGTACTGTATCTAGTCAGTTGTTCTCCAAACATTTACAGATCAAAGTAGTGGTGGTTTATTGATGGAAAACAAGGTTTTACACATTAAACATCCAGGGACCAATGTGTGAGTACATCTGTGATTAGTCCACGAGACATGAAACAAAGAAAAATTTAACATTACCCACATAAATAATTTTTATTCTGTGCTGTTATGATATAATGGCATATTGTAAGTTGTGTCAGGTTTGAGGCTAACATATTAAAAGAGAAACATGAGCAAGTCCAGTTGTTGGCCTCAGTGGTTACCATGGCGATTACCTAGAAGGAGGGATTAACTGGCTATTACAGAGGTGAAGAATGAAAGATCACAGGCTGCATGGAGAAAGATCACAGGCTGCATGGAGAAAGATCACAGGCTGCATGGAGAAAGATCACAGGCTGCATGGAGAAAGATAACAGGCTGCATGGAGAAAGATCACAGGCTGCATGGAGAAAGATCACAGGTTGCATGGAGAAAGATCACAGGCTGCATGGAGAAAGATCACAGGCTGCATGAAGAAAGATCACAGACTGCATGGAGAAAGATCACAGACTGCATGGAGAAAGATCACAGGCTGCATTGAGAAAGAGAGATGGTGAGAAAAGGTGAAAGAAAATGTCTAGTGGTTTGGGAGTGAGAATTGTCTAGACACATGCTGGTAGGCAAACATGCAAAGACAAGTTATTTACATAGATTTTAAGTAATTTACCAGACTCTCTTATTCAAAACAGCAGAGTCAGTGAGTTCATACATAATTCTGCTATAAACCTTTTAAAACCCTGTTGTAGAGCGTTCTTTCTAGACAGGTGGACCAGCCATGGACCATAGCGGGAAACCTGCCTTTGTGTTACATATTTCTTATGAAGGAGACTCATAAAAAATAATTTTTAGAGGGTTCTACCTATCTCCCTATATGTAGGTTTCTGCAAAGAATTGCCATTTAAGCTACAGTACAAAGCACTACATCGCTGATGCCAAACATACCTACATGTATGCAGGCCAACAGCTGGAAGAAGTGCTTTCTCATATACAGTAGAGCTCCACTCTTGTGGAATGATCTACCAACCCATGTGAGAGACGCAGCACAAGCCCCCGGCTGAGCGCCGCTACGTTGGAGTTTACCCCGGTGGACGAGAGGGTCGCCTCCCTGCGCCTGCTGGTTGCTGGGGGGAAAACTCTGACTGTTGTTTGTGCATATGCACCAAACAAGAGTTCAGAGTATTCGGCCTTCTTGGAGACCTTGAATGGAGTCCTGTATAAGGCTCGAGTTGGGGATTCCATAGTTCTGCTGGGGGACTTCAACGCGCACGTGGGCAATGATGGAGACACATGGAGAGGCGTGATTGGGAAGAACAGCCTCCCTGATCTAAACTCGAGTGGTTGTTTGTTTTTGGACTTCTGTGCTAGTCATGGATTGTCTATAACGAACACCATGTTCAAACATAGGGATTCTCATAAGTGTACTTCTTACCAGAGCATCCTAGGCCGAAGGTCAATGATCGATTTTATAATTGTTTCATCTGAACTGAGGCCGTATGTCTCGGACACTCGGGTGAAGAGAGGGGCGGAGCTGTCAACTGATCACCATCTGGTGGTGAGTTGGGTCAGGTGGTGAGGGAAGACTCTGGACAAACCTGGTAAACCCAAACGGGTAGTTCGGGTGAATTGGGAACGTCTGGAGGAGGCCCCTGTCCGACAGACTTTCAACTCACGCCTCCGGCATAGCTTTTCGTGCATCCCTGTGGAGGTTGGGGGCATTGAACCCGAGTGGACAATGTTCAAAACCTCCATTGCATAAGCTGCGGTGGTGAGCTGTGGTCTTAGGGTTTTGGGTGCCTCAAGGGGCGGTAACCCACGGACACCGTGGTGTACACCGGTGGTCAGGGAAGCCATCCGACTGAAGAAGGAGTCGTTCCGAGATATGTTATTCCGGAGGACTCCAGAAGCAGTTGCAGGGTACCGAAGGGCCCAAAGGGCTGCAGCCTCTGCTGTGAAAGAGGCAAAGCAGCGGGTGTGGGATAAGTTCGGAGAAGACATGGAGAAGGACTTTCGGTCAGCACCAAAATGCTTCTGGAAAACCGTCCGCCACTTCAGAATTGGGAAGCGTGGAACCATCCACTGTGTACAGTAAGGGTGGGACTTTGTTGACCTCAACTGAGGAGGTAATAGGGCGGTGGAAGGAGCACTTTGAGAAACTCCTGAATCCTACTTCTATGCCCTCTATATTAAAGGCAGAGCTAGAGGATGATGGGGGATTGTCGTCAATTTCCCTGGTGGAAGTCACTGAGGTAGTCAAACTTCTCCACAGTGGCAAAGCCCCAGGAATTGATGAGATCCGTCCAGAAATGCTGAAAGTTCTGGGTATGGAGTGGCTGTCTTGGCTGACACACCTCTTCAACATTGTATGGAAGTCTGGGACAGTGTCAAAGGAGTGGCAGACTGGGGTGGTGGTTCCCCTGTTCAAAAAGGGAAACCAGAGGGTGTGTGCCAATTACAGGGGTATCACACTTCTCAGCCTCCCTGGTAAAGTCTACTCTAAGGTGCTGGAAAGGAGGGTTCGGCCGACGAAAATGGATGGATGGAGATAAGTTAGCTATATGTCAGTACATGCTAACATTCGATGAGCTAGCTGTATTTCAGTACATGCTAACATTAGATGAGCTAGGTATATATCAGTACACGCTAACATTGGTTGAGCTAGCTTTATTTGTTCATCTATTTTATTTCACCTTTATTTAACTAGGTTAATTGATTGAGAACAACTTCTGATTTGCAATCGTGCAAGACAACATATAGTTACACACAAAAAACAAATATTCAAGTATTCAGTTACACATATAAACGGTACACTTACAGGTGTGGTATAACCTGTGTATAGTGTATCTGTATGTATCTATTAATTTGTGTGTAACATAACCCGCCAGGGGGTCCGCAATTGGAAATTAGCCTAAGGCTATAATCTGACATATTTACATTTGTGAAAATGTTAATTAATATGTATTGTCCCTTTTGTTTTTTTCAAATAAAATAAATAAATTAAATAAATAAATTATTTTGGATTAAAAGATAATGTACATTCAGTGCAATGGCCTAAAATGGAGAGGTAGATTATTATGGAATGTAGAGTGGTATTTCAAGAGAAATAACACTAGGATAGGTAACATGATGAGCATGGCTAAATAAAATGTTAATGCGCAAATTAAACAAAGACAGCTATGAGGATGAATATGTGCAAGATGTGTTAAAGGTTTGAAGAAGGCCCTAGGGCATAAACAGGCAAAGAGATGAGTCAACATGTGCAGTGGTCTGTCAATAGATTCGAAAGTAATGCTTTAAAAGATAGTCATAGGGACGATGGACTCGAGTTTCAGAGATTTTGGTAGTTCGTTCCAATCATTAGCAGCAGAGAAATGGAAGTAGAGGCGGACAAATAAGGTGCAGGCTTTTGTACCATCCAGAGAGATATACCTGCTTGAGCGCAGGTTGAGAGTAGGTGATGCATTTAAATCATTTAGCAGACTCTCTTATCCAGAGTGACTTACAGTGACCAGTGCATATAGGAGAAACTAGGTGAAATAACCACAACTTAGTAGTAAGAGCATTCAACATATGAAACTATGAATAGTCAAAAAAGTGCCAGAGAATATCATTACTAAACAATATATGTGAAACATTATATGAAAGAATGAATAGTCAAAAACAGTGCAAGACAAGGAACATACAGATTACAAAAACATTTCAAGACAACAGAAGTTGAATACAACTTATTTAAGTACTCATTGAAGAGGAATGTTTTTAGATATTTCCTGAATATGGGTAGAGACTCTGCTGTTCTAGCCACCAGTGGAAGCTGGTTCCACCATTGAGGAGCCAGGATGGAGAAGAGTTTAGACTGCTTGCATTTGGAGTTGACCTCCCAAAGGCGTAGGACGGTCAGGAGCCCAGAGGTAGCAGAACGGAGAGCCTGTGTAGGGGTGTAGGCTTTGAGCCCTTTTACAAGAGTGAATGAGGCCTTGTTATGGAATAGGAAGCCAATCCTAGAATTCATCTTGGACTGGAGATGGTTTATGTGGGTCTGGAAGGAGAGTGAGGAGTCTAAACAGACCCCTAGATATTTGTAATTGTCAACATATTCTAGCTCAGACCCATCCAGAGTGGTGATGCTTGTTGGGCAGGCAGGTGCAAAATGTGACTGGTTGAAGTTCATGCATTTGGAACTGTTTAACAGCAGTTCGGGGCCACAGAAGGAATGTTGTATGTCATTAAAGCTTCTTTGGAACTTTTTACAGTTTTTCCAAATTGTTAACACACAAAATGCTAAATTTGGCTCATTGTGTCAAAACTCAACACACAAGAATTTGTGACACAACACTTGGAGATTAACGTCTAACTGCCATGTCAAAAAGACATTCTGCAATCACAACTTAACACTCTGACTTCAAAAACCCCTCTTCAGATCGATAGAAAACACATCAGTTCAGCTCGCAATGAAGGCGGTCACATTTTCTCCCTCTCCCTTCCCTTACCTCCCCTGCTTGCTCGTCTCGTCTATTGTCCTGTACTTTTGATAGACTCTCTCAGCACTGCTCTCCGAAGTAAGAAATCATGGATTTGACCAACTGGTCTCTAAATGTAATTGACACCATATTTTCGACGAGAAGCTTGGGTTCGTGGGAACCTGACTGCCCTGCCGAAAAGTTTGCAGCTGGCTACACGATGGACGCATGGCAGAAGTGGCAGGTCGTGTGTCTGGCGGCTCTTTCCGTGGAGGACATTGAAGATATCTACCTATTCGGAACCATGATAACAGGTCTTCTGCTGATGGGATTAGGCATTGCCCTGGTTTATTGAGGAACTAGGAAGACGGTGACAGCTGTTCAAAGCCCCACAGGGCTGCCCGTCATGATTGAAACAGTGGGCAGAGCTGTCTGCATTCAGGGTCTATAAACCACACTTTGGATAACATCATGGAGAAGCTCACAGCTTTGCAAAGGCAAATGGATTGTTTCGGAGACCAAAATGGAGTAGCCGTGTAAATTGGAATGCGGCTGCTCGCCCCAAGACTAAACAAAATTATCTATTTTTGGCTCCCCTGAACCAGCACCGGCCTTGGCCAAGGCCGCTGTTGGAATTACAACTCCCCCAGAAGAGCACTGCAGTGAGCCGCTCTTGCGTTCCGTCCCCATCACCAGACACATGCTGTGTATCGCTATGACATCCTGCAGACTTGAGGCACCTGGATTATGATTCCGCCATAGTGACTCTCCAGGCCTACACACACAAACTCTTACATACATATAGAGATATGCAATCACCTGCCCCTCACCTGGATTATAATGCCAGGTATAACGACTCTCCAGGCCTACAAACACATGAACTCTTATATATATTTACAGATATGCAATCACCCGCCCCTCACCTGGAATATGATACCAGGCATAGTGACTCTCCAGGCCTACACACACATGAACTCTTACACATATATACAGATATGCAATCACGCGCCCCTCACCTGGAGAATGATGCCAGGCATAGCAACTCTCCAGGCCTACACACACATGAACTCTTACATATATATATACAGATATGCAATCACCCGACCCTCACCTGGATTAGGTGCCAGGCATACCAACTCTCCAGGCCTACAAACACATGAACTCATATATATATATATATATATATACAGATATGCAATCACCCGACCCTCACCTGTATTGTGATGCCAGGCATAGTGACTCTCCACGCCTATAAACACATGAACTCATATCTATATACAGATATGCAATTACCCGCCCCTCACCTGGATTATGATGCCAGGCATAGTGACTCTCCAGGCCTACACACACATGAACTCTTATATATATATCCATCCATCCATTCATTTTCGTCCGCTTATCGGGGATCGGGTCGCGGGGGCATTAGCTTCAGCAGGGGACCCCAAATGTCCTCCTCCCAGCTGGACGTGCTTGGAACATCTCCCTAGGGAGGCGCCCAGGGGGCATCCTTATCAGATGCCCAAACCACCTCAACTGGCTCCTTTCGATGCAAAGGAGCAGCGGCTCTACTCTGAGATCCTCACGGATGACTGAGCTTCTCACCCTATCTCTAGGGGAGACGCCCGCCACCCTCCTGAGGAAACCCATTTCGGCCGCTTGTACCCTGGTACGCTGGATCTCGTTCTTTCGGTCATGACCCAGCCTTCATGACCATAGGTGAGGGTAGGAACAAAAACTGCCCAGTAGATTGAGAGCTTTGGCTTCTGGCTCAGCTCTCTTTTCGTCACAACGGTGCAACATAATGAGTGTAATACCGCCCCCGATGCGCCGATTCTCAGACCAATCTCCCGCTCCATTGTTCCCTCACTCGCGAACAAGACCCCAAGGTATTTGAATTCCTTCACTTGGGGTAAGGACTCATTCCCTACCTGGAGTAGGCACTCCATCGGTTTCCTGCTGAGAACCATGGCCTCAGATTTAGAGGTGCTGATCCTCATCCCAGCCGCTTTAAACTCGGCTGCGAACCGATCCAGTGAGTGCTGAAGGTCACAGGCCGATGATGCCATCAGGAGCACATCATCTGCAAAAAGTAGCAACGAGATCCTCAGCCCACCGAACTGTAACCCATCCCCACCCCGACTACGCCTCAATATCCTGTCAATAAATACTACAAACAGGATTGGTGACACAGCGCAGCCCTGGCAGAGACCAACCCTCACATGAAACGAGTCCAACTTACTGCAAAGAACCCGGACACATCTCTCGCTTTGGTCATACAGAGATTGGATGGCCCTAAGAAGGGACCCCCTCACCCCATACTCCCGCAGCACCTCCCACAGTATCTCCCGGGGGACCCGGTCATACGCCTTCTCCAAATCCACAAAACACATGTAGACAGGATGGGCATACTCCCAGGCCCCCTCCAGGATCCTTGCGAGAGTAA
>JACXGM010028788.1:0-13916 GCA_016801145.1 Umbra pygmaea | reverse complement strand
TGAGATTTTTGCATTTGTTGAAAAAAGTTAAGCTGCGAGGCCTTCATCTGCATATTCATTTAGGGGAGGAGGCAAGGCGGGATCAGTTGCTCGTTCACGTGCGGTCAATCTCACGTTGATTGTGATTTATAAAGGAAAGGTGCGCAGGACCTGGCGTACGACCGGTTTTATACATGTGAATTTTTCTGTGCGTACGTACATTTCCAGTTTTGGCCGTACGCCATCTTCTGGTATGTAAGCTGCGCAATCTTTTATACATGAGGCCCCTGGACTTCACTGAAAGTGGAGAAACGTTATACAGCAAGTGCTTATGGTGTTTTGAAGCACTAAGTCTGCAGATGAGCAAACTCCCATGGGCAAAGTCATTATTATATAAAGTAGTGTTTGTGTTATTGTACAGTCTTTATTACTGGTGTATAGAGTCTGCCAGCAATGCCTCAGATATGTAATAATAGTGATATTCATTTCGTTATCATCACAGTTTTCTAATCATGAAGGCGTTGATTAAACATGGAGACTAAACACAACCAATGCAAGAAGGGGTTTACCTTAGTTTTCAATGTCATTTTTATGCTGTTCAAGGCAGGCCTGATATAGCAATTCATATAGCATATGGACAGAGATTTTAAGTGAATAAACTGATCAAATAATTTGAGATTTACTTATGTGTTTCAGAGATTAGCAGATGAGTAATGCTGGAGTATATGTGTTGTTCCTGTGATTATTCGAGAGTGTAAAAGCCTTCTCTCCGTATTGTCACTCTACATTTATTCTATAATATCTTTTAGCATATTTACCTATCCAGGCCTATTTACAGGATGATTGATGGTGAACTGGCTTTCTAAGGGCAACGTGACTGATTTTTAACCTTGTCGATTCAAATATTACAATGTTTGTTCCTCCCACCACAACACTGTAGCTCTCCCCATTGATTTATAGTTTCCCGTGCTATCAAGCTCGTATATAGTTTCAACAAGACCTTTACTGTAGCTACTCCGATGAGCTTCATGAATAACAATCATACCATCACGGCATCACTGTGTCTCTTGTGGTGTCGGTAGAACAGAGCCGGTGTTGGATGTTCATTTCCCAAAGGGGGATAAAGGTTATAAATAAATATATGCTCCTTAGTGGAAGTCGCTCTAGGTAAAAGCCCATGTGAAATAACTCAAATGTGATGTAAATTAGTTTCTGTTTGTTCCTCATGTCCCGCTGAGAAATTGCTACAATCTGGCTTTATGTGGTGAAATAAAAACATTTTGGCTGTTTATGAGGATGTTTTAACAACAGTGTTCTCTATTCAGTGTATACTAAACTCACTATTTGGAGTTGCTCAACATAAAATGACTATATTGACTGCCCAGACTTGCATATCTGATAAGAAATACAGAGTAGTTGACATTTTTTAAGTTTTTCATTGTTTCACTAAAAGGTGTCTACCTATTTGTTCACAGTGTACAATGCAGTGGGTCTTGCTGCATACGAGCTCTTTGACAATGTTGACTTTGACCAGTGGTTCAAAAATCAGCTTTTGGGGGAGCTACAAGTCAACCACAACAGGTATATTACATCTGTTATTTTAACTTTCATCATTATGTCTGTTTAGAACAGGACAACCACCCTGTAACCCAAATAGTGATTCCTCTGTTAAGTTTAAAACAGGCTTGAGTTTCAGATCGTCACTGTCTGTTGTACTGTATGTCCAAAACAGTCAATTTTCTACTTTTCAAAAAGATTACCATATAATATTGAAACTTCAGAAGACATTTTGAATACAATTTCTTGTAGGTCAAATTGTTTTTGACTACATTTAGGGTGGGGTCTGCTTTATATATATATATATATATATATATATATATATATGAAAATGGGTGAATTTGGAGATACATTTGTAATCAATATTCTTCAACGCCCATTGCAAATCAGGTTTATTGTCAAAATGTACAGACTGTCAGTTGTTTGCAATAAACAAATAAAAAAAGCAAAAGAAATAACTGAACACAATGAATGCTTCATGTGATTTCCCCAAATGCAACTGACAATGACTTCTCCAGTCTTAAAAATGATTCAACCCCTTAATAGAATCCCTCACAACAGCACAACTATGCAAAACAGGTGTTGTCTCAAGCACACCTGATGCAACCAATCAAGGGCTTTGTTAGTTGCACAAGGTGTGCTTGAGCTGGAACACATGAAATACCTGAACTGTCTAGGGGTTTGTTGCATGTCACATTTGACTACATGTTAGAAACATGGCTAAGACAAAATGAACAAATATTGGCTACAATATGCTCTAAATCATGTAAAGAAGCCACAGAGGTTTTGGGATTCTGTTTTTTGGAGTGATGAAACAAAACTGGGACTTTTGAGCACAGTGGATCAGCTGTATGTCTGGAGGAAGAAGAATGAAGCATACACTGAAAAGAACACCCTGCTCACAGTAGGGCTGTGCGATATGGCTCGAAATCAATATATCAATATATTTTGTAGCTTCTAATTACTCCAGAGCCGGCCCACCTATAGACGTCAACCTTTGGCCTGGCAAACACCATTTACCTAAACAAACTCAAATTTTTCAAAATAATAGTGCACGTTCATTCATTATGGTAATCATTGTTAATTCATTGCATAGATAGCTAGTGGGTCCTCATTCACATGTTGCGATAATTAGTCCATTGTTGGATAAAAAAAGTTCTAGTGAATGTTTTACAAATGTAATTGTGTTTTCACATGAGACACTGACAATATATTCTGGCAAATTGTGTACAACTTATTTGTTACTGTTTTTATAAAAAGTTACTCGAAAATGTACCCTTACAGTGATGGATTTTTTTGACAGATGTTATTCTTCCCCTTGATTTCTATCATATGTTTTAGACCTGTCCTAGTTTGAGTAACTATTGGAACACAATTTTTCATCTCCTAATTGATGCACTTAAAATTCATTTGACTCCATGCCCCCTGATAGCGGTGTTTGGGATTCCAGGGGACTCTTGCTGAATCATAAATATGCTGATATCATTGCTTTCACGTCTTTATTGGCCCGCTGCAGGATTTTGTTGCATTGGAAGTCCTGTAAACCCCCTTTAGCCTCCCAGTGGCTAACTGATGTTATCTTTTTTTACAACTTCAGAAAATGAGGTATTCTGTTAGGGGATCATACTCATTATTTTCTAACAAGTGGCAGACATTTTTAATGGTCTGCAAAGGCTTCCATCTGATCTGTCACAACCTATAAATTGTTGCTAGTCCATCAAGATGAATACATTTTTATTGTATGTATGTTTCTGTATGAAGTTTTGTATTTTCTTTACAAATGGGTGTTAAAACCGGGTGTTAAAAAATTATGCCGACAATAATTTATGGCAACATTAGTTCTGGCTGTTCAATGGAAGTATATAAAAAAGCCTAACAATTGGTTAATCAAAGGGCTACATTTGGAATATTATTTAAGTAAACTGATTGGTGACTAAATTTCTAAATGTATTTTATTATATGCTTTATTAAATGTTTTTCTATCATATACTCTAATTGTTTCTTTTTACACAATACAATTGCATTTGATTACAATTCACTAGTTTCATAATGATTTAACTATAAATATTGCAATGAATTAAAAAAAACTGTATTATTTTATAATTCAAAGTTTGTGTTGCCAACATATTATAGTGTTGCTAGGCGAACGGTTGTTGCCTATAGGTGTGGGGGCTCTGGAGTTGTTACAAGCTACAGTATTTATTGATTTCGGCCCATATCGCCCAGCCCGAGCTCACAGTCAAGCATGGTGGTGGCTCAGTGATGCTCTGGAGCTGCTTTGCATCCTCTGGCACAGGAAATCTTCCAACAGGACAATGATTTCAAGCATACCTCAAAGTCCACCAAGGCTTAGTTGTACAAGAAATCATGGAAGATTCTACAGTGGCCATCAGTCACCTGACTTGAACCCCTTAGACATTCTCTGGTGGCATTTGAAGAAGGGGGGTGCAGCATTCAAACCCAAGAATATTACTGGAGAACATTGCTCATGAGGAATGGGCTAAGATTCCTCAGGAAAGCTGCCGGAGGGGAGGCTGGTGTCTGGCTATGCATCTTGTTTGCGGCAAGTTATAACTGCAAAAGGGTGCTCTACTTAGTACTAAAGATGCTTGCCATCAAGGGGTTGAATAATTTTGAGACTGAAGAAGTCATTATCTGAAACCACTTGAAGCATTATTTAATTTGATTTGTTCATTGCAAATCACTGACAGTCTGTACATTTTCACAATAAAACTGATTTG
Organism: Umbra pygmaea; assembly: GCA_016801145.1. Lineage (NCBI taxonomy): Eukaryota > Metazoa > Chordata > Actinopteri > Esociformes > Umbridae > Umbra > Umbra pygmaea. The sequence continues at coordinate 9,639 of JACXGM010028788.1, read as the reverse complement.
CAATGGGGGTTGACGAATTTCAATTACAACTGTGCTTGGTTTTCACCCAATAGCAGCAATACGTGACCTCCAAGAAATGTTTCCCAACCACTCATTTCGTATAAAAACATTATTTCCTAGTTATGAGTTGGTTTCTTAGATGGTACAACCATCCGGATCCTGTGAGTAATGCTTGGCTAAGGAGATGGGGATGTTTCCGGAAGTACAAAGGAAACCCCTGAACAATCCAGTGGTCAAACTCACAAAGGTGGTGGTGTTAGGATGGCGCCGTGTTGACGTCACAGGGAAGGTGTCGATGTCACAGAGTGGTGCTTTGACGATGGGGGTGGGGGTATATCGCAGACAGAAAATATCCCCATCCTCTGACACATCAAAGCAGTCTGACTTCAGCTGAAGTAGCTCCATCTGTTCTTATCACTAGTCTACGGTGTGGGGGGGCACAGCTTTTCAAAGGGACCGTGGTGCTGAACTGCTCACCTGTACCACCATTCAGCGTTTTTGTTGTAGGTCCTCTGTTTTTTATCTCCTTTGAGAATAGGGAGGTTTGTTATATAAAGGTGCTCTGATAAACTTTTCAACTTTGCAGTTTTTTTATTTATTTATTCTTTTTTGCTGCTTGTTTGGATGAGTACTGAGTCAGCCTGGAAGATGGCAGAGATGGCATATTTGAAGCCTTTTGAAATGCGAGGCACAAAGGGATTCCAGATTGCGTCTGGATAGAGGCGTTTGAGCATTGATAATTTCCTGCATTGTCCTCGGATGGCATTTCTTCCATCAATAGCCTTTTGCCATATCAGGGATGCAAGGATGCATGTGTAGCCCCACCCCCCACCCAAAAGGATCTCCATACCTCCTTTTTTTCCACCTAAACCAAACACTGGAAGCTAATATTTTCTTTAAGGATGCAGTCTGTGTTTCTGGCCACTGTGTGTAAATGTGAGGCTCTTGAACCAAAAACCATCCCCGAACATTCTGTACTGTGTCATCTATTTGTGCTCCATTATGGTTTGTGCCCAAGTCATCAAAACTAGTTGGTTTTTGGTAAATGTGTAATATCATGGCTATGTGAGGTATGATAATGATTCTACTTAGATATTATGCACATATAAACAGCACATTACACAAATGTAAGTTTTTTAAAATACAATAGTCACACAATGCGTCTTTAAGACAGATCATTTTAATTTACTTCAGAGATGGGATATCTTTACGTTTTCAAAACCAAAGTCCATATCTTCTTTCATGTGTCATGTTGTGCATTGCTCTTCCCCATGTGTTTTTGTGTTGCCTGCGCGTGTCAGTGCGTCCTCTGTTTCTTTTCACTGGTTTAATGTGCACGTTCTAGTCTGGATCCACTCCAAGATAGTTAGGATGCCACCTAAACAGAACCCTATTCTCTTCACAGCGCATTACTTTTGACCAGGGCTCTTTTAGCACTTCAGGGCACTACGCAGTGGGCTACCTAAGGAACAGGGTGTGATTTGGCATGACTCCTCAGTGTATACATGAGCCGTTTGATACAGGTATTCTTATTCCATGAGTGTATTTGTGTGTTGGGAACGAAAGCATAGCCAGAGAATTACGGAAGCTGGCAGCTGGCATAGCTCCAGACATCATCTGATTTTCCTAGCAAGCTGAACTAGATACAGACATAAGAAGATGCTGAACGGGGGAAGTAGAGGGTGGGGAAGAGAGGCAGATTGACAGAGATGGTGAGGCCGAGATGCTGATTTAGTCTTGGTACTGCTGCTTTCTCAGCTGACCTGCTTTTTGTGGACACTGGCAGGGGTTTGATGCAGACAAGGACAACTGTGTGTGTGTGTGTGTGCGCGCGTGTGTGCGCGCGTGTGTGCGCGCGTGTGTGCGCGCGCGTGTGTGCGCGCGTGTGTGCGCGCGTGTGTGCGCGTGTGTGTGTGTGTGTGTGTGTGTGTGTGTGTGTGTGTGTGTGTGTGTGTGTGTGTGTGTGTGTGTGTGTGTGTGTGTGTGTGTGTGTGTGTGTGTGTGTGTGTGTGTGTGTGTGTGTGTGTGTGTGTACCTTGCGGTTGACGTTTTCCCTCACCTGTGCTGCCCGACCCTCTTGGTAAAAGGCTGTCTGATGTCACTTCAGGTCTGATAAAGGGATTAGACAGCATGTGGCCACAGCTGCCTACGGAGTGAGGGTGTTACAGAAGGATTGCCCAGATCAGAGTGGCCCTAACACGGCACCACATGACGGCCACCTGTGTGTCCCATGCCAGCATGCGCTTCATGACCCCAGGGTGGAGGCGTGGAGTGCTCAGGAGGGACAGACGGACACAAAACACCCTTACTCCTCTCCGTGTAATGGGACACGTTACAGGTCTGTGAGATGACACCTTTGTGCGTTCCGTTTTTCGCACGCTTGAAAACATTTACAGTGAACGAAGTAGTTTATGAAGCAGGTGTCACGTCGGGACATTGCACTTTCCTACATCTGCTTTACAAAGCAATAGCAGTGCACAGTGTCATTATTTTTTTCCCCTGGGTTCAAGTTTGTCCTAGTGGATGCCGACTTGTGATATGTGAGTGAAAATGTTCAGGTCTTGTAGTGGTTTGGGAAACATTAAGGATTTGTTAATGGGCTTCTGTCTGAATGCACGGTCATCTGTGAGAAGAGCCTACAGGGGAAAACAAACCCAGACAACTACCACACTTCACCTAAACTATTACATATACCCCTAAATCTCAATTTAGTCTCTTGGCCAGTGGAAGGAAATTAAATGCAGACAGATGATTTTTTTTGTGTGTCATTAAAGTTATTTACTAGGGGACAATTATAAAAGGCACACAGCTATTTGTATTGATTACTGTGTATTCAAATTGGGTTTTTGCGTTAATATTCCGACCCTGTGGAGTGCAAACGTATTTGTCTGCCCTCCTGTCCCCTGGAGATGCTGTGCTTGGTTTGTTCTATGAAACCTGCTGTCTGATATTGACACAGAAAGGTCCTTCACGCCATTTCGTGTTGATTTACAGTTCTGCTCAGTTATTGGTTCTACTTGGTATTCTGCTGTTTCAAGCCATCTGCCCTCATGTGTTTCTCTGGTTTAAGGTGAGTCGGGATGTGATTAACGACCTGTCATCCCTGTGACACACACACAGTTTAAATATTAATATGTGTGCCTGTCGGTTTGACAATGATGGTGTTGAGTGCGACTGACACTCGCCCTAGATGCCTTTCTCAGGCTCCCGTAAACCCCAGTGATTAAAGGGGTGTCACTGATTCGAATGCAGAGCTGATGGACTCACTACTGTCACCGGCTGTCTCCTCCCCTTTAAGCAAAAATCCAAATTGACCGGTGATTCATCACAGCGCTGACGGATCACTCACTCAGAGGTGGCAAAAAAGAAGGGAGGATAGTCTGAGAAGATTGACAGTGGGTAGACATTCCTCCACATTGATTTGGGAGGCAGATCTATAGCTACTTTTGCAGAATTAACTTCATCATACTGCTGTGGCACATTTTTGTTTATTTTTCTCTGCTCTCAATTTTCCAAGAAGGCTTTCGTCACACCAAGAAGTACTCACCAGAACCCAGGTGCTTGTGAGGAGAATGCGTTCACATTGTATGTGCCTAACCAACCACAAGGAGTCACTAGAACGCAACTAGAAAATGCATTACATTGTACTTCTGATGTAGAATAAATGTTAGGATACCTAATTATTATGTAATAATTCATTTTGGGTACTTGCCGATACGAGTACTTTTAATAACTATGCCAAATGTCACATTTCTCAAGCTAAAATCTGCTATTTCTAAGATGTTGATCAGCCAATTCAAATATAGAAAAGTAAATGTTTTCTTCCACATATCCAGAAGAACATAATTTACATTGCAGGTCAAGAATGTGTAATATTTATTTTAAAAATGTTGTCAATAGTTTACGTCTCCTTCTCTAATTAGCTAAAATGAGAGAAACACTTTGTGAATAGCCCCATTTGTTTTTGCAATATCACTAAGCATTGGAGACATTTTGTGTAAGATAAGAATGTCTGTTTGAAGTGACTTTCTCCAAAACAGGGATAATGACCTAATCATATAATATTCTGTTAACGTATTTGACTGTTTTAATATAATAGGTACAGAATTAGCTGTACTATCACTGTAATATTGAACAAGATAGAAATTAGCTACATTGTATTTCCTTTATATTTTCTAATGTTGGTATGTCAGAACTTCTATTTTGTTCACACCGAAGTGTTGCAAACTACTGACATTTGTCTTTCTTTCCCGAAGATGTATTATTAATAGAAATGGAATAAGTAGAAAATTAATTCAACTGTTTTGCTTGATCATTCGATTAGTACACAACAACATGGCGACTGTTGCTAGTTGTCACGGTAACAACACGCGCCAGTGGGGCTGTAAAATGTCGTACTAACTATTTTTCGCATTAGCCGTCTCAAAGTGATATTTAGCTAGCTGTCATGAGAGATTATTTAGATATTGTCTAGCTCTCAAGACAAGTTATAGATCTTATCTAACTGTAGTTTGTAATATTAACATATATGAAATATATTTTGATGACTTACCAATAGAATTTTAACGCAATTAAATCCAGTACACTCCAATTTCTCTTCCACACAAGGCAGGCCACGGGTGATCTTCTTTGATTTAATGGCGGATCGCAACCATCTGAAAGATACAAACACCACCACCTACTGTCAGGCCACGGAGATATGTTAGCATAGCTGACTACTCTGTTGCTACTGCAAAACTAACTAGTGAGTCTACGTCTTGCCGCAAATCGGTTTAATGCAGAAGTAGGCCATTAGAGCTTTGCACTGGAATGATACACAACACAATGTCTGCCTCTCTGACCATTCTGCTACATTGATTTGAATTGGAATGGCATTTCTAATCATTCCATTTCTATGGTATTAATAATTCATGTGACACTACAGTATGCAGTTACTAGACTAATAACTTGCAGCCTTCGTTCAGTCCGGTACTTAAATGTGCACGTTTCCTTGAGGATTCTAATTGATGCACCGATAATTTTACAAATATTAGGCTACATGAAAATAGCAATGAGAAATACAATTTTGTATTTCGCCATTTAAACTCTACTGGAGAATATCTTCGAGGAAAGCAGAGTTGTGATTCAGTATTTTTCAATAGTCACGCGTGACTCCATATTTAATGAATATGCATTTTAGGCAGTGATTTTGTGTGCAACATATTGCAGGGAAGCATTTTCCCATTTAAATAGCTTTTCTTTTTTAAATAGCAATAAATACAGTTGTACAGCTTTATAAGCTGGTCTCTGAAACAGGAAGTAGCCTACTGTCGTTATCATCAATATGAAATATATGCATAGTGTTGGAATACAGCTACATTTCTATTGAAACATTTACTTGAATCAGATTTACCAGTTTGTTGGTATTGTTTTTCCAGTCCTTATATGGTTGTGCAGTATGCTACTATTCCCTCTCTGGCTCTTTAAGAAAACAACTATGACCATCTATGGCTAATCTGTAAAGTGTTGCACTGCATAATGCTCTTAAATGTGGAGGATGTATCGGCTTGGAGTAGCGGGCCTTTTTCACAAGTACGAGTACTTACAGTATGCCCAGTATCGGCCCCGATACAAAGTACTGGTATCGGTATCAGTCCATCTAAAATAAAGGCATTTACTACTGAAACCTACTGTTTCTTCATTATCTTCTTTACTCACCTATAAACATATTGTAGCCTTTTTATTATGTACTGTAGCTTGTGGTGGTAGACTTATCAGTGAGAGGTTCACAGACATTTGTTCAGGGTGTAAACAATTCAAAATAGCTCCTATGGCCATACAAATTTAAAAAATGGTAATAGGGCAAAGTTAAAGGAGAGGCATCCAACAAGTTGATTCTTTCAGTATGCAAATTCGTAATGTTTTAAGTAACACATGTATTTATCGTTTTTTCTCTGGCATTTGTCATATCTTTGGCTATTGTAAATATTACTGCAGTCCATCAGCAGCACAGTATGACATCACAAACCGGAGAACCAGCAGCGTCATACTTCAGAGTAAAGGTCTCTTGTGGTTTCACAGTATGACATCACAAACCGGAGAACCAGCAGCGTCATACTTCAGAGTAAAGGTCTCTTGTGGTTTCACAGTATGACATCACAAACCGGAGAACCAGCAGCGTCATACTTCAGAGTAAAGGTCTCATGTAGTTTCACAGTATGACATCACTAAACCGGAGAGCCAGTAGTGTCATACTTCAAAGTAAAGGTCTCTTTTGTGGTTTCCCTCTTGCTCCAGAATGATTTCATCCTGCTTCTGTCCACAATGTTAAAATATCACATTTGACTCATTATGATACAGAGGTGATGTTGAAATGTGTGTGTGTCTACGTGTGTAGTCCCCACACAAGTTAAAATAACCAGGCTACTTAGACTGGCTATTAGCTACTATTTTCCATTTAAATAATTGCTTCTTTAATAGCTTTTTTAATTACTCATGAAAAATTAAATGTCCTTGCATTATTATTGTTGCTGCCACAAGCAGGGACGTGATTTTCTGTGTAACAAGCAGCCAGAATTACAGATAGTTTCATGTTTAACAATTCAGTTGAGCAAAATGATCATATCCAGAACGGTATCAATGTTTCATTGGAACACATTTATGAATTATACTCACCTAAAGGATTATTTAGGAACACCTGTTCAATTTCTCCTTAATGCAATGATCTACTCAACCAATCACATGGCAGTTGCTTCAATGCATTTAGGGGTGTGGTCCTGGTCAAGACAATCTCCTACACTCCAAACTGAATACCAGAATGGGAAAGGTGATTTAAGCAATTTTGAGCGTGGCATGGTTTGGTGCCAGATGGGCCGGTCTGAGTATTTCACAATCTGCTCAGTTACTGGGATTTGCACACACAACCATTTCTAGGGTTTACAAAGAATGGTGTGAAAAGGGAAAAACATCCAGTATGCGGCAGTCCTGTACACGAAAATGCCTTGTTGATGCTAGAGGTCAGAGGAGAATGGGCCGACTGCTTCAAGCTGATAGAAGGGCAACTTTGACTGAAATAACCATTCGTAACAACCGAGGTATGCAGCAAAGCATTTGTGAAGCCACAACACGCACAACCTTGAGGCAGATGGGCTACAAAAGCAGAAGACCACACCGGGTACCACTACAAATAGGAAAAAGAGGCTACAATTGGCAAGAACACACCAACATTAGACAGTTGAAGACTGGAAAAATGTTGCCTGGTCTGAGGAGTCTCGATTTCTGTTGAGACATTCAGATGGTAGAGTCAGAATTTGGCGTAAACAGAATGAGAACATAAATCCATCATGCCTTGTTACCACTGTGCAGGCTGGTGGTGGTGGTGTAATGGTGTGGGGGATGTTTTCTTGGCACACTTTAGGCCCCTTAGTGCCAATTGGGCATCATTTAAATGCCACGGCCTACCTGAGCATTGTTTCTGACCATGTCCATCCCTTTATGGCCACCATGTACCCATCCTCTGACGGCTATTTCCAGCAGGATAATGCACCATGTCACAAAGCTCGAATCATTTGAAATTGGTTTCTTAAACATGAAAATGAGTTCACTATACACTCTAAAAACGAAAGGTTCTAAATAGCACTAAAAGTGGTTCATGGCTTGTAATCATAGGGGAACCACTTTAAGTGCTATATAGCACTTATCTTTAAAAATGGTGCTTTGTAGAACCATAAGAGGTTCAATATAACACCTTAACCACCCCGAAGAACCGCTGTAATAAAACGGCCCACTAGCAGTTCTTCAGCGGTTCTTTGAGGTGCTTAAGGTGGTATATGGCACCTCTTATGGTTCTACATGGCACTATTTTTAAAGATAGGTGTTATATAGAACTTAAAGTGGTTCCCATATGATTACAAGCCATGAACCACTTTTAGTGCTATTTAGAACCTTTTGTTTTTACAGTGTACTAAAATGGTCCCCACATTCACCAGATCTCAACCCAATAAAGCATCTTTGGGATGTGGTGGAACGGTAGCTTTGTGCCCTGGATGTGCATCCCACAAATCTCCATCAACTGCAAGATGCTATCCTATCAATAATGGCAAACATTTCTAAAGAATGCTTTCAGCACATTGTTGAATCAATGGCACGTAGAATTAAGGCAGTTCTGAAGGCGAAAGAGGGTCAAACACAGTATTAGTGTGGTATTCCTAATAATTCTTTAGGTGAGTGTGAATTATCCAGAGTCCGCTGGGAGTTAAATCTACTGACTTTGACCGCTAGAAGGCCGTAAATGTTATTAGTGTTGTGTTCTTTATTGTGCTAAAAGGTAATGTTTTTTGCCAACCAGTCACAGAGTGATTTCTTATAAGCCTTTTCATGGTTGATGCATATGTATTGGTGCCATACGACTCTGTTAGATGCTGAGCTGAAGCTGAGATTCATCATGTTTCCTTCTGTACCACAAGTAATGACTTGTAAGTAGTGGGTTGTCAGCTGGCTCACTGGTTAGGGAGTCAGTTAGAAGGTTGCCTGTTCGATTCCTGAGTGAGCCTTAGGAGCAATTCACTTTACATTAAGTTTTTCCAGGGTATTTTTCCTTGATTTGTGCTCTGGGTAAGAGTGTCTGCTAAACTATATTGTAGGTATAGTTATCCAGACGCATCCAGGTCTTTAGGTCTCCACTGTTTTCAATTTTCAACTTGCAACATTTTCAAAACTTTTTATATTATTATTATTATTATTAATATTATTATTATTTTTATCTGACAGTATAATACAGCAATTACATTTGACTCTCAATATTTATTTTGTGTCACAGTGGCAGCTGCTTTAGCAGGGAACCCTAGACTTCCCTTTCCCTGCCCATATTTTCCAGCTCTGGCTGGAGCATCCCAAGGTGATCCCAGACCAGTGTGGAGATATAATCTCTCCACCTAGTTCTGGGTCTACCACAAGGCCTCCTCCCAGCTGAAGGTGTCCATGGTGTATCCTTACCAGATGCCCGTACCATCTTAACTGGCTCCTTTCTACGCGAAGGAGCAGCGGTTCTACTCTGGGTTCCTCATGGATGACTGAGCTTCTCACCCTATCCCTAAAGGAGACGCCCATTTTGTCCGCTTGTACACACAATCTTGTTTTTTTGTCATTAACCAGCCTTCGTGACCATAGGTAAGGGTAGGAATGAGGGCAGGAGAAAAGTGCTGGTTGATAGTTAGGACTTAAATAAGCCACAAGCCATAGGGCCCTATTTTAACAATCTGAAACGCAAGTATCAAACGCGAAACGCAAGTGACATTGTGGGAGGGTCCCGGGCGCTGTTGCTATTTTACCGGCGGGATAAATGACTCCTGCGCCCGACGCAAATCTAAAATGGGTAGGTCTGAAGTAGATTCATTAGTCAAAGGTGTGGTTTGGGCGTAACGTGCAATAAACCAATCAGAGCGCGTCATCTCACATTCCCCTTAAGAGCAGACGGGCTTGTTCCATGGCGGATTGCTATTATAACGGCGGATTGCTATTGATTTTTCTTTTTACAAAATGTAAATAAAGAAATGTCACAAGCATAGCCTACTTTCCGATGTTTTGGACTCACTCTCAATAAATCACGAGGTTATGAATGCATGGTAATATTTTTGCAATGTAGTCTAACATTAGACCAAA
>JACXGM010028787.1:0-13916 GCA_016801145.1 Umbra pygmaea | reverse complement strand
TGGACTTTAGGAAGCAGCAGAGGGAGGGTCCTGCCCCCATACACATCGATGGAGCTGAAGTCGAGAGAGTTTCAGAGTTCAAGTTCCTCTGTGTGTTCATCAGCGACAACCTCACATGGTCCAGACAGACAATCTCGGTAACAAAAACTGCCCAAAAGCGCCTATACTTCCTGAGGAGACTCAAAAAGTTTGGCATGTCCATCAGGATTTTAACAAACTTCTACAGGTGCACCATTGAAAGCATCCTCTCAGGCTGCATTACAGCCTGGTATGGCAGCTGCTCCGCTGCTGATCGTAAGGCACTTCAGAGGGTGGTGAAGTCAGCGGAGCGCATCATTGGCTGCTGCCTCCCCTCCGTGCAAGGCATCTACCATAAGCGATGCCTTAGGAAAACAAAGAACATCCTCAAAGACCACAGCCACCCAGGCCGTGAACTTCTCTCACTACTGCCATCTGGTAGACGTTACCGGAGCATCAAGGCACGGACCACCAGACTTAAAAACAGTTTCTTCCCACAGGCCATTCGGCTGCTCAACATGGAACACAGACACTAATCGCAAATCGTCTGTTGAGCACTAACACTCTCTGGTCACTTTATGCTCTCTATATCTAATGTAGCAGAATTCAAATGCACCTTTAAAAGCAATTTTCCATGCCAATATATAATATTTACTACTTCTACTGTTGTACATTTTCCAGACCACTGCTCAGTACATAGCGTTTTATTATTATTATTACTAAATAATTATTGTCATTATTATTTTAAAATTCTTATATTGTTGTAATTCTTGTTTTTAAGCCCACTGCATAGAATCGCCGTGCCATGTCAAAAGAATTTCTCTGCATAGGATGATGTATGTTATTCGATGCATATGATAAATAAACAACTTTGACATTTTGACATTCTTTGACAGGTATGGTTTCTTTTATCAACAAGTGTCTCAAATCAGGCTCTGTTCCTGCCAATCTTAAAGTGGCCACGGTCACACCTCTACTTAAGAAGCCTTCATTAGATCCCTCTTTTATTTTAAATTTCCGACCCATTTCTGTTTTACCTTTCATTTTCAAACTATTTGAGAAAACTGTGTTAAATCAACTCCAACATTTTTTGTCAAACAATAGTATTTTTGAGGTCTTTCAATCTGGTTTTAGGTCTGCCCACAGCACTGAGTCCGCCCTCCTGAGAGTGCTAAATTACATTTATCTCTCTACTGATTCCGGAGACACCATTGTTCTTGTTCACCTAGACCTCTCTGCAGCCTTCGATACCATTGACCACCCTACTCTCTTAGCTAGACTAGAGTCCTGGGTGGGTCTAAGAGCATCGGCTTTGACATGGTTTCAGTCTTATCTGTCTGACAGGAAGTTCTCAGTAAAGATGGGCAACTTCTCCAGCTCTATGACACCCCTCACATGTGGGCTTCTGCAGGGCTCCATCTTGGCCCCTTCTTTATTTTCTCTCTATATGCTACCTCTGGGCTCCATCCTAAGGAAACATGGTGTTTCTTTTCATTTTTATGCAGATGACACCCAAATTTACATCCCTATTAAGAGAAACAATCCTTCAGTGCTGAACTCTCTTCTGCTATGCTTAGAAGAGGTCAAAGAATGGTTATCCCAAAATGTCCTCTTCCTAAACGAAGAGAAGACTGAGGTTATTGTTTTTGGCCCAAATGAAAATTCTCAGCACCTAAATCCTGAGCTAGAGAGCTTATCAGCTTTTAAATCCACAAGAGTGTGGAACCTGGGCATACTTGTAGACCAATCTCTAAAATTTGATAAACACATTTCATCTGTAATCAGCGCTAGTTTCTTCCAACTTCGTTTACTTTCTAAAATTAGAGGCTTTCTTACTCCTAAAACCTTAGAAATGGCTGTCCATGCTTTTATTACATGTAGGATAGACTACTGCAATTCTCTATTTTGCGGTATATCAAGTCACCAAATCGCCCGTCTTCAGCTAGTCCAAAACGCTGCGGCCAGACTCATCCACAAATGTCGGAAGTATGACCATATCACTCCGATTCTCAAATCGTTGCACTGGCTGCCAATTCGTCAGAGAATAGATTTTAAAATTTTACTCCTTGTTTTTAAATCTCTACATAACCTAGCCCCGGTCTATCTCTCTGAACTTGTCCATCCCTACACCCCATCCCGAAGCCTAAGATCTCTTGATCAAGCTTTGCTGGTAGTCCCCAGGTTTAGACTCAAGCGTAGAGGTGAACGTGCTTTTTCGGTGGCAGGCCCGCGTCTCTGGAACTCCATGCCCCAACAGATTAGAATGGCCCCTACCTTGTCTGTTTTTAAGTCTTTATTAAAAACCCACCTGTTCTCCTCAGCATACTAACCTACATCTCTGGCTGATTTTACATTCTTATTTGTGTGTTGTTGTTTTATAGGTATTTTTTATTACTTTCTTTTTATATTTTTTACTTTTCTGTAAAGCACTTTGGTCAGCCTAGTGGCTGTTGTAAATGCGCTTTATAAATAAAATGGCGTGACCTTGACCTTGTGTTCACTAACAGGCTACATGTCTATCAGTATCTATTGTGTTCCACTGATAATTGTACTACACCATTGTATGACATGAAGTAACTGCAGTGTTACTCTCTGTTGCTTGGTTCTCACTGCTGTGTTAGTCGTAGATGGCAAAGATGCTTGCTGCAGAGGAGGGTCTTCTAAATTTTTCGGGGATATATTCATAATTAGGTCCTTCTCTGTAAACAAAAACCTGTGTGAATCAGTTCATGCACTCAGTCCTTAGGAAGTTGGGTAGACCACAGCAAGCCAAAACAACTTAAACAACTTAATAATGTGTCACACTGTTCCTGGAATCCACATGCTACCTTCTGCCACTCTTCCACTGTGTCTGGGCACTGAAACATCAGAAACCACATCCAATAAACAGACAACATATTGCTTAACATTATGCTCGACATACAGCTCTGGAAAAATTTATACACCACTACAAATTTGTTTTAAATCAATTAGTATTGCTACATCAAATAATAATAATAATACCAAAATAATCAAAAGTCCATGCACAGCCTGGACTGCAATGTAATAATACATTCAACTTATATAGCGCTTTTCAAGTTACCCAAAGCACTTTACACAATGAGGGGGAAAGCCCACCTCATCCACCACCAAATAAATCCTCAGAATGACATTTTCATTTTGAATTTGGGAGAAATGTTGTCAGTAGTTTATGGAGAAAATAACTAACTTTTTCATTTTACCCAAACACATGAAGATGATATTATTATGAATTTGAGAGAAATGGTGGGGATATTTTAGAATGTGGGTTTAGCAACAAGCAGTCACTAATATTTCTAATTGCACTGAGTAGAAATAAGCATTTGGAGCATTTTCTCCTGTTGCCATGATGAATGGTGATGTCTGTGTTCCATTGATGATGGATTTTTATATCTCGTGCTTAACTCAATGTTGCTTCAACTCAGAGTTGACTGAACTAATTGTTACCACTTATTCAGAAACTGTTAACTCTTGAGTTTGACAGCTCAGAGTCAGTCAACCTAGAGGTGTGGTGTGGTTTCAACTTAGTTTGTCAACCCTCCTACTGAAATACCCCCGTTGTCAGTAAGTTTATGGAAGAAAAAAACAATTTTACCTAAACACGTACCTATCAATAGTAAAACCAGAGATACTGATGATTTCGCTATGGTCTCTTTATTCTTTCCAGAGCTGTATGTCCAGATTAAAATGAACGCATGCATATAAAACCACGTTCTGAAAATGTGCACCTTTTGCTATGACAATTTTGCATTTTAACTGCCCAATGTACTCGATGCACCCTATTGGATCTTGTGAGTACAGTTTTTGGTATAAGGACTTTTAAAACATTACCAGGCAAACAATTTCTCAATGTTTCAATGTAACAAAATTTGTTTTTATGATGGAATAGAACGTTTGTATATATAACGTTAGCAAACAAATTTTTGCTACAGCTGACAAACCATTTTTGTTATTTTCTAAAAACATGACATTAACTTACCCGTTGCCAAAAAAGTGCAGCGTTATCAGCCGTCTCCCACCGCGATGCCCGCACTGAAGTACTTTTCCTCTACCGGTTCTGTGGTAGCTACTTTTAATAAGAGGGTCTTGTGTTTATTTTCATGTGTTTGCATCTGCCATCTAGTGGGCCAGAGAGTTAGCGCAAATGCAAAATGAAAAGTCGGTAGTGTCTGGTAAACAATTGCCGCAATGTGAACACAAACTCGACGTAAGAAGTTGCTACCTCCCACAGAGGTGCTAAATGCTTTCGCGACAAAGTTGCAAAGGATCGCCAGGAGATGCCGCAGTGAGCAGGAATCTTAAGAAAAAACGACATAACTATTTACATTATAGTAGTGCTTTTGTTGTGGATTTGCTTTACCCTTAAACTTAAACTTTAAACTTTAAACTTTATACCCTGACTCGAGGAGAGACTTCACTCGCTCGTCTTATACAGATCCACTCATGACAATGTAGCCGGCTGATTCGCGTGACTGGCTCACACAAGCACTCATGAGTCCGTCGCATTCATGAGTCCTCGACAACCAGCGAGGCGGGCCAAGTGGCAATGTTTCAGACTGTCTGCTCGACCTAATTGCATGTTAATATACTACATCTGTATACAACAAACCTACAGTAAGCCTAGCTAGGCTACATGCAGAACATTGTATGTTATTTTAAACTACGTAGCCGGCTGATTCATGCTATTGACTGACTGACTCACGCAAGAACTCATGAGTGATCGAGAACTCATGAGTTCTCCGCAACTCATGAGTCCTCCGCAACTCATGAGTCCTCCGCAACTCATGAGTCCTCGACAACTCATGAGTCCTCGACAAATCATGAGTCCCATGGTCTGCGAGTCTGGAATGTTTCTGGCTCTGAGTCTGCGGATCGGGAAGTTTCTATAACCTGTCTCGGACTGTCGCTCTGCTCACTCGTTTGCTTATGTTGAATTGTACAGTTGTGTTTGCCCATGAAATTGTAAGTTATAAAGCTTTTGCCAGCTAAGATGGCTAGGACTAGTAGTAGCTAATGTTACAAGAGTTTTTATATCGAATTGTATAAGGACTCAACTGATCCGGGTTAATGATACTAAAGACTCACGACTCATGAGTTATTTTAAAGACTCGGGTTTAAGACTCACGACTCATACAGGTTTAATGCATACACACATGAAGTTTTCAGTAACTTCAAGTTGCTGCAGCAGGCAGGCCCAGATCTTTTGTACAGATGGATGGGTCCAGGACCTGGAGATTGTAAATGTGGGGAAGAAAACTGTTGTCCATTCAAAGGAATGCTAAAGTTTTAAGCACCACACTCCTCGCTCTCTCATCTATTTGCATGCATTCAGAATTCAACGAAACAATGTAGCTAACTTAGTAAGATCATGCAATAGTTAAATGGTAAATTGTGAAAACTTTGACTCGTTTACTGGTCTTACTAAATGCGCTTTCTATTAAAACACTGTTGGAGCTATTGGTGCATGAGCCTGTTAAATAAAAGATATTAAGACCGTTGACTTTGCGGGAATATATCATGATGACGACACATAGACCTCAACAGTCCCGCTCACAGTCGACTCCGAAAGTAAGAATACAATACATTTTCTCCATTGACAATTTGAGTATAAGCCATAAAATCGTAACCGTTGATGGTAGACTTAAAACCAGCTACGACATGACTAAGCAATTGTATATGCTCATATAGACGCCAAAAGTACATGGGGCACCAACCTTGTTTTGAGATAAATGTACTTTGTTCGCAATGTCTTGGATAAGTACTTCATTACCCACAATCCTAAACCAGCAGTGATGCCTCTGATTGGTGGAAATCCATAATGTCATGAAGACAAACTCGCGGTTACCATGGAAATGTTTACTGATCAAAAACACACCCATCGCGATATGCGCCTAGCAGTAGCATAGACCTATTGCATTCTTTCGGAAAACACATTTCTTTTAGGCTGTTTATTAACATAAATGTCGTGATATATACTAAAGGAAAAAATGCATTTTTTGTGATCTAAATAATGGTGCTGATGATCTTTAGAGACCCCCACACGTGTATGATTTTACTGCTTTCATGTGAGCTCCCAAGTAATTCAAACCCCGATTAGCACTTAATATCATGTAGTTGTATATATGGGTGCTGGAAGTTGGGCAACAGCCAACAGTTTGACGTCCCGCCGGCCCTTGACCAGTCGCTATGCTCGTAAGGTTCCAGTCCTGTCATTCCCTTTATTTTCTCGTCATATCTCGTCTTTGCATTAGGATTTAGTTTTAGGCGGTATTGTCCAAAAATGTTTGTTTTGGCCCGCTGCAGTTTGTAGGATTCTGTTTTTGACGCTAAGTTTTCATTATTTTCATGCCAGAACACTACCCTGCTATGCCAGCCCATGTAAACATACCAGCCCTGGCCAAACATACCCCTAAATCTTTGCGTTTTGATGATGTTGCCGCCCACTTTTTTTATATAAACTTTATTATACACTTAAGTACACAAAAATATAAATCATACATAGAAACATACATAAACAAAAAGGGTTGAGTACATTTCATGGATCATACATACATACATTTACATTAGAGGTTGTAAGGCATTGTAGACATTTAGAGTCCAGGTGGATTTCTTGTTTGATAGTCCTTTTAAACTTTCAAAAAATAATTTCATATCATTTTTAAACTGGTGAATATTTGGTTTTCTGTCGGACCATTTACATTTATGGATATAATACTTTCCAAATAAAATTAAAAGATTCAAAAAGAAAATAATGCATTTATCTAGATCATTCCCTTCATAGTAAAATATTATGTTTCTGTGTTGTAATATTATCTTAGAGCCACATAATACATAAAATAAATTTTCAACATCAATCCAAAACCATCTGACAGGCATACATTCACAAAACAAATGTGTAATTAATTCTGTGCAGACACCACAAAATGTGCAAAAATCAGAAAGATCGGATTTAAATTTATTCAAAAATCAGATTTGTTGGGTAGATACGGTGGACAATTTTAAAATACACTTCAGTTATTTTATTGCTGACAAAATATTTATTATAATAGGTCCATAACAAATTCCAATTGATATTCTCAAATTGGTTATTCCAATAGTGTTTGCATTGCGCAACTGTGGGGCAAAGTGTCAAGAGTCTAAGATATCTACTTTTGCATTTTTTATCTTTTATGTCAATACCATTTATTAAAACATCTGTTATAAATGTTGACTTGTCAATACACTCATTGCTACCCTGAAGCAGTCTTACATAACAGGCAGGTACAGCATCAAACACTATGCTATATTCTCGTGCAGTGATTGTAATATTACATTTCAATAAGAATTCTTAGTATGTGAGTAAGTGACCTTTCTCATTGATCAACTGTGAAATCATTAGAATATTGTTTTGGACCCATTTGGGATAAAATAGTGACTTGTTCTTATACTTAACACTTGTATTGCTCCATATCAGATGTTTATAGGGTGAAAAATTGTGTTTATACATAAGAAGCCAACATAAAAGCACCTGCCTATGAAAGTTAGATAACTGAAGAGGGAGCTTATCAACATCAAAATTACACTTTAGTAAGAATTCAATACCACCAACTTTTTGAAAAACAGTATTTGGAATGAAGTACCATAACTTATCTTTGTTTTTTATATAATGCTTAATCAAGTTCACCTTGAAAATTATATTAGATGTATGGAAATCAAGGACATTCAAGCCTCCTTGATTGTATCGGTTACACAAAATATTTTTATTTAGATAGTGAGGCTTATTTTTCCAAATGAAATTAAATAATGTAGAATCTATTTTCTTGATAAAAGGTTTCGGAACCTCTAAGGATTTGGCCAGATAAACTAATCTGGATAAACCCTCAGTTTTGGATAGAAGTACCCGACCTTTGAGTGATAAATCTCTCGAGAGCCAACAATCAAAATTACGTTTTAATTTAGGAATGAGAGGCTGAAAGTTTGATGTCATTCTTTCTGTCTGATTTTTACAAATATGAATTCCTAAGTAGGTTACTTCCTATTTAACAGGGATACCCTCAAATTCTGTTGTATGTATATTGCTTTCTTTAAGAGGAAACATGATACTTTTTATATTTAAGGCTAAACCTGAAAATTTAGAGAACTGATTAAGACAATCAGTAACTTTTGTAACTGCCTCACATTTTCAGTTAAATTACTAGTTTGGTACTTTGCTAATTTGGTTCCTACCTAATACAATAGTCCTAGAGGCGGAACTAATTATCTGCTGCTTTGGTGTTCCTCACGTGTTTAATTTGGAAAACACCTTGACAAGTGAAGCAACAGTTGCCAAGGGAACGATATAATTTAAAGTGCTATATCATCGAAAATAGTATCGACCCAAAGGAAGAAGACAAGTATGAAAAAGCATGTTTTAGCCCCTCTTAAATATTAAGCAGCCTACGAGGTATGTCAGATTTATGTTAGTTTCTTTGCTAGTATGTTTAAATGTAGGAAAACCAAATACAGAAACTTCACTCAATGTGAAGTAGAAAATATTGTTGGCGAGGTGGAAAAGAGGAGGAAAATGTCGTTTGAAGGGCAAAGTGTGCCTATTACTATTGACGAAAAGGCGTTGGAGTGGCAAAAGGTTGCAGACGCTGTAAGAAAGTTGGACCGTGGCCCAAATAAAAAGTGGTCAGATATCAGTCGATGTCAAAATGTCTAGCACTTCATCGTGAAAGTGTGTCTGCCACGGGTGGGGGAAAATTGGTAACATTACAGTAACATGTCTGCATCACAAATTATTTGGACATTGATCAAATGAAAATGCTTTTGATTAATGAAAGCATTTTCATTCTCATTTGGTGCCCTTATTATGGCAACATAAGTGCAGTCAATAGCACCGATTACATTTGGGAAACAGGACATAGCTGAAATTGCGCTTTTTTGTTTGCCTGTTCACCCGCGGCAAACTGAAACTTTATGTAATCATGCGACACACCAATTACACCTATTAACACATCTGGCATAACCCGGCTAAGGTTTGGCTGTGAAATCCCAGACATGTCAACCAATTCCCTCTGGAAAGTGCCAGTCGCCAGAAATCCAAGTGTTGTAAGAATTTGAAGAGGGACTGGCACTGCGTGGTTTCTCCGAGTGCTCCTCTGTAACGCTGGGCCCAATAGAGCACAGAGGTCCAACAGGACGCCCCGAGGAAATCGGAACCAGCTCATAAGCCACTCGTCCTCGTTTGCCAGCAAGTCTTCTTGCTGTCTGAAAATGCGTTCCCTCCTAATCCTTCCATTTGCCACATCTTCTAACAGCGCAAGATCAGCCATTGTGCGTCATTACGCATTGGGTTGGCATAATGGCTTTTTATGACCATGCAGGTGATTGTATCTAATCAGCTACAGATGTCGGTATTCATGTAATTGTAAATGGGATTATGCGCAAATGGACTTAAGTTCAGACATCCGTCACGATGGAACAATTGATGGATGGAAATGAAACGGACTAACGGCATTAACATGAACACTATGATTCCGTAGCTGATGACATTTATGAACTTTCCCCAGTGGAAAATGAAGATATCTATCTAATCTAATGTATGTCTCCTCCGCCAGACGGACGCATCGACAATGATATGTTTTAAACATTATAGTGTATTATTTATGAGGATGAATTACATAACATGCCAATATAATTACAGAACATGTTTGAGTGTTCTTTTTGAAAATATGTCTTCGTTTGCATTTAAGTTGATAGTAAGAACATTGTAGCAGTTGATTGTAAGAATGGCTTTGTGAAATGTTCATATTATTAATGAGAGGCAGTATTTCAATTTCGTTTAGCTACAAAACGGTCTGCAGTTTCAGACAGCTTCACGTGTTTCACACATCTGCCGGCGGTGTCGCCATTTCTCATTTCACCTGTTTTTGTGCGTACGCATGGGTCAGAGTTTCCGTGAAGGACCGCATATTTTCCCGTCAAGTTTGCTTTTTATAAATCACAATTATTGCGTAGAGAGTGGCGTACGCCTTCTTTTGTGCGTAGGCCACGTTTATAAATGAGGCACCAGGTGCCGTAGAGGGAAAGGTAGCTTCAACCAAGAAGCTTTAAGTGTGTTCCACAAGAGACTGAGACATTTATTCATTACACATTACTATTTAATGTTGTTATTTTCTTTTCTAAGTTTACTAAAGTTCATTGATATTGATAGTGTTTATTATGAGTTCTCTGTACATATTTACTAGAAATTAGTAGTGCTAATATTAAAACAAAACTTGTTATATAGGGCATGTAAATGTAAATGGCTATAACTAAATAAGTTTAAATGAGTATAATTATTTTGTTTATTTTTTGTGTTTGTCTAATTGTAAATTTTTGCAATTAAGTTTAATTAATACTCTAAATTATAACAAATAGATCAACATAGTATCATTAGACACAGTTTTAAATTATATGTTTTAGATAAGGTAACTACTCAACTAAGCTTATACTAAATAACTTATATTAAAGTAATTTAGGTAATTACTCAGTTAAAGGCAATATTAGATTTTAACCAAATTAAAGTAAATCAAGTAAAATGTCAGAGCTTGAGTTTTGCTCTGAGAGTTGCAGAGAGGGTTTAAGTGGAGACATGAAAAAACAAGCGACTAAAGGCATAGGAGTTGATAATCACAATTCACCATTAGAGCCACAAAGAAGCCAAAGAGTCCGCAAGTTAACGGAAAAGGGCCAAGAACTGCACGATGAGCAACTAAAAATATTTGCACACCGTTTCAGTGTGAGCTACAAGAAGTGGAAGAATATCACTAAAGAGGCCAAACAAGTGCTGAGTGGACAACGCTTAAACCACCTGCTGCTTGAACACATCACAAGGATAAGCGATGCTTCAAAGGATCTAAACGTTGTTTATGAGGAATTAAGGCACGTTGACATTCCCCAATAATGTCACACGTCGCAGAGTAGACACATGTGAAGCAGTAACCAGGATGATCGTCAAATGGTAAATGGACTGCATTTATATAGCACATTTATATGACCAACAATGGCCACCAAAAGCGATTTACATTGCTTCACACTCACCCATTCATTCACATATTCATACACCGACGACGGTGTCAGCCATGCAAGGCGCCAGCCAGCTCGTCGGGAGCAACTGGGGTTAGGTGTCTTGGTCATGGACACCTCAACACTTGGTCAGGAGGACCCAGGGATTGAACCACCAACCTTACGGTTGTTAGACAACCTACTTGACCCACTGAGCCGCTGCGCCCCTAGTCAAGACTGCAAGAGGTCGTCTACACACTAGAAAGTATGAAGGTCAAGGGGATGAAGAACAAGAAAAGAAAGAGGCAGCTTCTGTAATACTGTCTGCAGCCTTAGTCAACATCAGCATCAACTCTGACTGCACCAAGTACTCTGATAATTCTCGAAGCAACTCAAGAGTTACATCCAAACGTTCAAGCCTGTCTTCTGCCAACAGACAAGATGCTGCTGCTGAAGTTGCTGCCAATGAAGCCACTTTAGAAGTCGTCATATCGAAGAACTTCAAAGACTTGAAGCTGAAGCAACCCATTCAAGAGCCAAACAAAGGGCTGAAAATGCAGAGAGACAAGCCAAACAAGAGGCCGAAAATGCGAAGAGACAAAGTGCACTTGAAGCCAAGCGCAGGCAACTACAGCGATTAGAGACGATTAAGAAGCTAAAGGCTGCCAAGGCGCGACAGCTAGTATATGAGCAAAATGAATGCTTAGACCAAGAAATAAATTACTTGGTCTTTCCACATGTTTCTTTGAAAGAGGAAGTCAGGCATGGAAGTAGTCCTGTACAGCAAAACTATCTACCACAAGCTGTGACACATGAAGACAGCACCACAGCTCTTGTTAGAGCATTCGCAGAGTCCATCAGTGCGAGTCGTCTTCCTGTACCTGAACCCATGATGTTCAACGAGTACCTTTTTCTGATCATTCTAAACTCACCTGTTCTCTGGAAATTCGGGGATCAATCAGACCATCCCCAGGTCCCTGGAAATTAAATGTCAGTTTACTAGATAATCCAAAATTGATTTGCAAATACAAAGAAAAATTGGAACAATGGAAGACCTTACAATTTATGTTTGATTCTATGGGAGAATGGTGGGAGGATGTTAAAGCCAGAACAAAACATTTTTTTATGTTAGAAGGTAAAAAATCTGCAGCTAAGAAACGGGCAATTCCAAAGAGGCTCCAGGGTAAACTCCAGAGGTATTACCTTCTTGCAAATATCGGTTACGATGTATGGGAAGATATTGTAAAACTAAAAAAGGAGATGATGAGGCTGTCTTCTGAGAAAAGCAAAGGTTTTCTAACACGAAGTAGAGTTCAACATTTAGAAGATAATGAAAAATGTACTCGCTATTTTTTTAGAAAATTATCAAGAGCAAAGCATTGTATTGAATCTGTACTTGATAAGAATGGTGATGAGGTGCGTGAGGTCAATATAATACCAAGCATTGTTCAGTCATTCTACGCAGAACTCTATAAAGAAAAAGAGATTTCAAACGATACCCTGGTATTTTTTCTATCTAATATTGAGAGAAGGCTAGATGACGGTGACAAAGAACGTTTAGAAAAAGACTTGACCATTACTGAAGTAACTAAAGCAATGCAAAGTATGCAAAATAATAAGACTCCAGGCTCAGATGGTTTACCAAAGGAGTTCTACTCTGCCTTTTGGGAACAGCTCAAGGCCCCTTTGGTAGACATGTACAAAGAAAGTCTAGTAAAGGGCAATCTTCCACCTTCCTTGCAGGTTTTTTGTACAAAATCACTTTTGTACAAAAAAGGGGAAAAGAAAGACTTGAAAAACTGGAGACATCTGACGCTTTTGGGTGTTGATCTGAAAATATTGTCAAAGGCTTTGTTCCTCCGGCTCCAATCAGTAGTGAGTACAATAGTTGAATGTGACCAGACTTGTGGAATCCCTGGACGTTCTTTGACTGATAACTTGGCTCTGATCAGGGATACCTACCTTTACTGCCAAGACCGTAACCTCCCTCTATGTGTGTTGGAGCTGGATTTAGAAAAAGCCTTTGATAGTGTTAGTCATCAGTACATTAACTCAGTTTTGTCTAAATTTAACTTTGGCCTAAATTTTAGGTCATGGGTTCACTTCCTCTACACTGGCTGTCATAGCAAGGTGATGGTTAATGGAAAAGCCACTCCCTGTTTTAGTGTAAGCTCAGGAGTGCACCAGGGATGCCCTCTCTGTCCACTGCTGTTTATTCTAGCCATAGAACCCCTAGCATGTCCAGTGAGACAGAATACAATGATTAGAGGTATACCAATTCCAGGCAGTGATGGCAAAGAGGCAAAGCTGTCTCTCTATATGGATGACTTAACCTTATTACTCATAGACAAAAGGTCAGTAACCAAAACGCTAGAGTTATGTGATAAGTTCTCTACTGCTTCAGGGACTAAGGTGAACAAAAGTAAAAGTGAAACCCTTTGCCTAAACTGGAAAGAATCAATGCAGGATTGTGGTTTGATAGAACGAAAAGAAAGGATTAAGGTGTTAGGAGTACAAATGGGGAAGAATATGGAAACTTGTAACTGGGAAGTGAGGATACCAAAGATAAAAGGAAAACTAATGCAATGGGAAGATAGAGACCTTACCTTGACAGGGAAGATCCTGGTTGTTAAAGCAGAGCTTCTTTCCTCCATTACATTCTTGGCAGCCTCGTTTCCTATTCCCCATAGGCTCTTGTTGTCTTTAAGGAAAATCATGTTCCAGTTTATTTGGGGGGGACAACAGGAGAAATTGAGAAGGGAAATTATGTACAAATCACTTGAGAACGGGGGAAAGGCTGTCCCGGAAATTGAATCTAAATTTAAGGCAATGTTTTTAACACCAATCTTGAAATCTTGTCTTAATCCAGT
>JACXGM010028785.1:0-13909 GCA_016801145.1 Umbra pygmaea | reverse complement strand
TCGTCCTGCCTAGTCGTCACCCTAACATAACAGTGCGTGTGCATAGAGTTAATTAGCCTATGTAAATGACATATTTTTTTCAAGATTTTTTCTTTTTGCAAAAAATAACGTGCAATAGGCATTTATTAGTAGTCTGCTAAATAGCTGCATGTTGAAATTATGTGCGAAATTGCGTTTTTATTACAATGATATTATTGTAGCCTAGTAAGGTAAGGTCAGGTTTGCCGTTTTATTTAGGCTATTTATTTATTTTTGTCCCTATGCACCGATCGGAGAAGGAGTTCACTGCAGATATTCTGAGTCAAGAGCTTTCTATCCTCGCTGCTCGCTTCAGCAGCGCCTTGCATCGCCCAATCAGTGGATTACGGATGGGTGCGGTTTTGAAAATAGATCAAAAACTTTGGTGCGGATGGATGGCGGACAGATGATGAGTTTTGTGATGCGGTTGCGGATGAAATAATAGCCCATCAGCGCATCTCTAGTGTGCACATCACACAGAAACATGTGCCCACAAATACAGATATTAAACGGAAAGTCCACTTGGCTCAAAAATCTGAGGGGGCACGTGCCCCCTTAGTTTCAATGGACATGACGCCTCTGTGCAAAGACATTGTTTTGGAACATTTTAACCAAAGTTGCTGATCTTCATATCTAATATTCAATGTATTTCAGTAAAAGAATAATGCTCAATCATGTCAGATGTTAACCTGGTTGACACCAGACCCTTCTAAGTTATAACAGAGTGGTCTGGGCAAGGTTAATTCACAGCCCATTTGCAAAGGGGTGTCACCAACAGACGCTGCTCAAATGCCTCTCGGCGCAATTGGATATATCAGACTTTTGCTGAATCGAATTTGAGTGTTTCTTTGCTCAGAATTTAACAAAAAGGAAACGTTCAAATTATTTAAAACAGACGCAATAGCTGATTCGAATGAGTGATATTCCAGATGTTCCATTGTGACAGCCATTGTTGTAATTGTCTGCTTCAACCAATGACAGTATATAGCTGCGCTATCGTCATTGTGTAAACCCCGCCTCAACAGTTGTGATTGGTGCCTCAATTTGGAAAATTTGGAAAATTTGGAAATGGGCTTTGAATGGGCTCTTGGCCAGACTGACTTGCAGAGCAAATCTCAAATTTGCCAGAAGTCCGTCAGGGTTCTCCCAGGCTATTCAGATGTGGTAAGTATAGCAAATATATCAGCTCCATTTTGTATACCAGAGGTTCTCGATCTATTTGACATGACCGTGGGTTACACATGAATAAAAAAACTTTAAGACATCCTGCCTTATGATCCATTCTTGGAACATTTTGGGCCCCTTAATAACAATTGAGCATTTTTTGCCCAAGCCTACCTGAATATTGTTGATGACCTTGTCCATCCCTTTATGACCACAGTGTACCAATCTTCTAATGGCTCCTTCCAGCAGGACAACTTGCATGTCAAAGCTCACATCTTGCAACTGCATGATGCAATAATATCAATATCGACCAATGTCTCTGAGAAATATTTCTAGCACCTTGTTGAACCTTTGCCATGAAGAGTAAAGGCAGTTCTGATGGCAAAAGTGGGTCTAACCAGGTATTAGCGAGGTAGTGGCCGTGAGTGTATATTGACAAACCATAAGTACTACTACTGGACAATTGATAAGTAGTTAACTTAATGGTTCTTCCAACTTCAAATGTTAATCATTAGTATGACTACTAATAATAGCTGTAAGTGTTCCTTAGCAGTGCAATATGTATGCAGGTATTTGTATTTACAACCAGGGGAACACAGATGAAATTCTATAAATTGTCTGTTCCTAAATCACTTTATAACTGCACTAACTACAAAATACAAAAACTGTGTTAGGAATAGTAAATGTTAAGAACTAGCATTTTGGATCCAAGAATGGAAAAATCAACTTAGATAATACAAAACAGACAATAGTAGAACGGCAAAAACATTTTTCAATATCTAATTAGCAACAAATGGATAGTATGGACAAAATGTGTATTTTCAGAATTTGGTTATATTGTCCCTGTATTAATCCTGTGTTCAATAAAATAAATATTTAAAAATGTAAAATATGGGCCATTACGACAAATGAAAAGTTACCTAGTGCAGCTCTCCAACCAAGGGAGATCAGAGTCGAGCTGGCAGGATTGCCAAGTCAGCTGGAGGCATGGCTTTGTTCCGTCCAATGGGCAAAAATTTAACTTCGTGAAATAATGAGTGTGAATCAATTGTTCTGTCTCCAAGAAAACAGAACCTCAACAACCCAATGGCTTTTGGGACACAACATTTACATTTTATGTGATAAATGTCAGTTGAAAGGCTTATAGCCATCTTGTTTCTTGCTGTTCCTCTAAAACCCACCAGAGGGGATAACTCTTTCAAGTGACTGTGAACAGAAATTTAAATTCTTATAGAAATCGCAATATAATTCAAAAAATCTATTACAAATCCACAAGCACACTGCATGGCAGTAGGACGCATATGCTGCCACTGGAATGGAATTGATAGTAAAAACTGCAGGTGGTAATAAGGGCACCAAAAAAATAGAAACTAGAGGCCTGCATTTGAGAAACTGCAAATTGATGCAGTTGATGCAGTCACTCAAATGCTTTTCACAAACTGCCATCTTAGAAATGTCCATTGTTTGTACCTGAAATTTAACAGAATTATCATCCCTGCTCAAAATGTCTCTTTCCCTGTTATCTGATGGCTCAGAAGTCACAACATGGCCTTCAAGGTCAGTGAATGTTCTTTCATCCCCCAAGCCTAAACAGACATGCATACCTATCTCCCACAGATAAACAAGACAAACAAAAATAAGACATTTCTGCAACTCTAGCATTAAATACTAATCAGCTTCTATGAAATTAAAGCATTTGTTTTGAAAAATAGATGGTCCCATCTTCTTTAGGTTGATAAAGCCTTATCAACAATACCACACCCATTAAGGCATTATGGCAATATATTTGTAAACATTAACAGGCACTTCTGAATATTTCGAAACAAAGACACCTCCATTAATTAGAATACCATTTGAATAAAGACTACTACACATTAATTATAGTATACATGGATAGTTACCATCATCTACTCATACAATTGTAGAACAGTCTATGACATGGTAGTCATTGGTTCAAGCCTGACTTTGGGTTCTGACTTTCCCTGGCCAAGCACACCTGGTGCAACTAATGCTGCCCTTGATTACTGTAACTAGGTAAAGCATACGGAAAATGTCCATATGTTCAGTAGTTCCCAAACGTTTGGTTATTGTACCACCAGGGTTCATAGTACCCATGTTTGAGAACTGGTACCCAGACAGAAGTGGTTTGTTCAACCATTTTCTTCACACATCTGCAACTAAACCAATTTTCAAACAAAGTTGCATTCAAAAAGCCACACCCGAAGCAAAAATACTGAAAATAGCCTAGTTGTTCTCTATGGCAAAAGTAACACAAAACAATAATTACATCAAAGATATGCAGAACAGCATCTCTGAATGCACAACACGTTGACCATGTCTACATGCATTGACTTACTGCCACAAGATTGGCTGATGTGTAGATGTTAACCGTTGAACAGGTGTACCTAATTAAGTGGCCACATAACGGAACAGGGTCCGTCTACACAAACATTCAATTGTTGTCTAGCAACCCTATTTCTCTTAACACAAACTATAACCTGACACTTAAGAATTTAGTCAGCTACAAATATGGCTTGACCCCAAAAGAATTCTAAGAAAAAGTTTCTCAGTGGTTTACAGTAGTATCAGATGTACTTAAAAACATTAAGTACATTAACTTTACCAAAGTTTGACTAAGACAGGCCCCCTTTTCAAACTGGTGGCCTTCAGGTCCTTAAAACATCCCTTATTACTTTGTATTCCGCCTAGAACAGGAATATTGATGCTTGATGCATGTTTTGGCCATAAAATATTCAATTTATCATATTTGCATGTTAGATTAGTGATTACAAGTACAATTCTATATTAAAGCAAATTGGTTACAAGCATACTTTTGCGAAAAATAAGTAACTGCATATTCCTCCTTTCTCGTATCGCTTTGCCTAGTGTTGGTGGTTTCTGTGGTTCATTACCATTCTTTTGATTGCAATAAAAAATGAAGGAGAAATGTGTTTCCACTTATTCTGGTTTATTTTAATACCTTTTTGCACTGTGACCTTCACTAGATTTACCATTAGTCATCACACTCTTCCTCCCATAGAGGTTGATTATAGTGATTCTCACAATTTCCAACTTGACATGGTTCACAAAAAGGCATGCATGGTAATCCATACGCCTTGCAACTGCTCCATTGAGTTCGGCAGGCAGTTGTGCAACTACAGTATATCATCTGCAGGGAGGCTTTCTGGGGCAGTTGTCTTATTGGTCATAACTGGCAGGAACTGGTTGTCCACCAGTTTCCATCCCCAATTTACTGTGTTCATGTCATCTTCCTTTCTGATCCACACCGAGACCTGGAAGTAAACTCTTTTTGTCCTTGCTTCTGAGGATTCTCAGTGCTGCTCGCTGTAGTAGGTGAGGTCATTGAATTCCTGCATGGCATTGTATTCAGATGTGATGGGTGTAGACAATGCTCATATTTCTTCAGTCATTCCACTTCCATGGGTCAAGCCTCCACTGCTTTTCAAGGATCGCATCAATGACAAGGCCAGAGCTAAGGCCTGCCCACTACTGGTTGCTGTGGCATATCACGTGGAAACCCCTGGAAAACGACATGTACATCAGGGTGTCTGGTCTCAATTTGGCACATTTCTTAGAGTTAAAACAATGCCGACTTTGGGTAGTTGTAGTGCCCAGCGACGGCAAATTTTGGCAAACAGTACAACATTGTGCGCAAGTGCATCTTCCAAGATCCTGTACGATATGATTTGATCAGAGCTCAGGCTGTCTGCAGCATTTTCTGATACATTTTTCAACAGCCGGCTGGTTTTTTACCATGTTCTAAGGTCTGCCCTCTTTGTGTCCACCTTTTCCTTGACTTGGTTCAGCATGTTCAGTTACCATGGAGACAGGGGTCCCCTCCTGTTGCCAGACTGCGGTAAAATAACTTCCCAGTGAGGAGGGGTGGGTGGTTTAAGTAGTCAAGAATTAATTTTGTTTGAGCAAAAATGGTATACACTGTGCTGCCAACAACATTTCAATGAGGCAAGCAATATCCAATGTCAGTATTCTCTTCCACCATCTTCTGAATTAATGGAAATTGTGATTTTAGTTTTGTTTGGTTTAGCATAATGCCACCTTTGTACTCAAAAACATCTATAGAGGATGCATTACATATGTACAGAGGTGGAAAGTGTACAAAAATCTTCTACTCAAGTAAAAAGTAGCTCATTTAAAACATACTCTGAGTAAAAGTTACTTAGTTACTTTTTTAACCTGCAAAAAACATTTATATTGATTTAGTATCTCATTCATACTTATTATAGGCCTGTTTGTTTGACAGATACTTGTTATTTAAAATAGCAGTCTTTTGCGATTTGATAAGGGAACAAAGCCATATCATATTTCGATTTTAATTTGACAGATACAGTGCCTTGCGAAAGTATTCGACCCCCTTGAACTTTTCAACCTTTTGCCACATTTCAGGCTTCAAACATAAAGATATGAAACTGTAATTTTTTGTGAAAAATCAACAACAAGTGGGACACAATCATGAGGTAGAACGAAATTTATTGGATATTTCAAACTTTTTTAACGAATAAAAAACTGAAAAATTGGGCGTGCAACATTATCCAGCCCCCTTAAGTTAACACTTTGTAGCGCCACATTTTGCTGCGATTACAGCTGTATGTCGCTTGGGGTATGTCTATCAGTTTTGCACATCTAGAGACTGAAATTTTTGCCCATTCCTCCTTGCAAAACAGCTCAAGCTCAGTGAGGTTGGATGGAGATCATGGGCCTCTTGGCTGCATCTCTGATCAGTCTTCTCCTTGTATGAGCTGAAAGTTTAGAGGGACGACCGGGTAGATTTGCAGTGGTCTGATACTCCTTCCATTTCAATAATATCGCTTGCACAGTGCTCCTTGGGATGTTTAAAGCTTGGGAAATCTTTCTGTATCCAAATCTGGCTTTAAACATCTCCACAACAGTGTGTCGGACCTGCCTGGTGTGTTCCTTGTTCTTCATGATGCTCTCTGTGCTTTCAACGGATTTCTGAGACTATCACAGAGCAGGTGCATTTCTACAGAGACTTGATTACACACAGGTGGATTCTATTTATCATCATTAGTCATTTAGGTCAACATCGGATCATTCAGAGATCCTCACTGAACTTCTGGAGAGAGTTTGCTGCACTGAAAGTAAAGGGGCTGAATAATTTTGCTTGCCCGATTTTTCAGTTTTTTATTTGTTAAAAAAGTTTGAAATATCCAATAAATTTCGTTCCACTTCATGATTGTGTCCCACTTGTTGTTGCTTCTTCACAAAAAATTACAGTTTTATATCTTTACGTTTGAAGCCTGAAATGTGGCAAAAGGTCAAAATGTTCAAGGGGGACGAATACTTTCGCAAGGCACTGTACTTTGCCAAAGCAATGGCACAAAACAACGTTAAAGACCTTATGTTAAAATGAGAAGTTTTTTTAATATTTGCGCTTCATTACTATTATTGGACTATGATTGTTGTCTTGATGCATATTTGATGAATGAGAGTGGTCAGCGCTAATCTCCTGTGACCACTTCAAATTGTGTTTCGCCAGCAAAATGCCTTTAATGTGAAGCTGCAGCAGCAGGCAATGTTCGGTTTGCATTAGCAGTAACTAATACAACATTTTTTCACAGCTTACACTACATGATAAAGCTGATGTTCTCTTGCACTTGAAGCCAAAGTGTTAGCAAGTTATTCCTTGCACTTTTTTTACTCAGTAACGGATGTGATTTAAAATATAACAAAGTACAATACTTTAAACAAAACATACTTAAGTAAACGTAAAATTACTTCAAAAAGTACAAGTACACAAATAAATTAATAAATTACAGTAATGTGAATAATTGTAATTAGGTACTTTCCACCTCTACATATGTATTAACTTATTCAAATTGAAATGATTGACCATTTTAGAGGGTTCACACAGGCCCGTGTTGGGGCTAATTCAGAGTTGTTTATGATCAAAGTTCAACTCCAATTGAAGTTACTTTTGGGTGCAATAATTTTACATTTATGTCAAGTCGGTTTTAGCAAAAAAAGGGTATGTGTCCAAAAACATGTACTGAGTAGGAGTTACATGACATAGGTTAAAATAGTTTACATCTCTGGTTCACCCCAAGCAAAGATAAAACTTACAGTAGTCTCACAAAATAATGTATTCCATAAGTATGTAATCATGTCAGTGCAATTTAGACAAGTCCAATGGACCATAGACACAGAATACCTGGGGTTAGACACCAAGATGTATTGGCTAGGTCAAATAATGGAGTAAGTATATTTTGTGTCCTTTTAAAACACATCACACACACCAACTAAAAAACGACAAGTCTTTTCAAAACAAGCATCTAACCATATAAAGACTAACGTTAAGTTATCAAGGTGACCGCGAATGCACTATGTACCTACTAATAGAGTGGCCATGGATAAAAAGACTGACAAAAAGATGCACGCAAAAACTTTGACAAATTTGAACCTTGTTTCTGTATTCTGTAACAATACTTTAAGCCAAATGTTTATGATCTAATGTCTTAATTGAAATAAACACTTAACTTTGTGGTGGAACCAACATTAAACATTTAGCTGTCAGTAGGAATTTTTTATTTTTAAATTTAAAATTTTTAACCTTTATTTAACCAGGTAAATTGACTAAGAACAGTTTCTTATTTACAGCAACGACCTGGGAGCAATTAGGGTAAAGTGTCTTGCCCAAGGACACAACGACATTTGGCTCAGTCGGGAATCGAACTGGCAACCTTCTGACTACAAGTCTGACTCCCTACCCACTGAGCCATCTGCGCCCCAAATGAATGCAATTAATGCAGATTCTGCAATGGGATAGTATGTTGCTTCAAATGTGTTCAAAAACAGTTTAATTAGTTCCTACAGTGAAATATAACACTATTTGTTAGAAATTCCGCCATATTTGTTGTATTCCTGTAGGTCATAATGATGATACAGCAGTAGCAGTGGCGTCAATTGAGAAACTGCAAATTGGATTGCACTTTTTCACAACTTGCGATCTAAAAAATGTGGTTGCAGCTATTGACAGCTTCTTTGTGCAACATGTGTTTGGATGAACCGTGCGCCATCCAACAGATCTGGTCAAGGAGTTGCGGAGCTGGTGACAACAGGCAGGATTAGGGGGAATTGGGAGGGAGAAAATTATCTAAAGAAAATTGGGATGGGAGGAAAAACGTTCAGCAGAGAGCCCTGCATGCATTGCCCCATAGCTACATTTCCATATGTTGTGCCCTGGAAAACACAAATGATAATGTAGCCAGGCCAAATCATTTGTTTGAATGAAATTAATATTTAATATAATCAATGTTTTATAGTCCTTATTTACTGTAAACTTTTTTTCCATTGAGATGTATTTCAGAAAATTGTGTAGTCTTTAAAATTACCAACTTGGGATACTATAAAAAACAAATTTACCTCGGTAAAGAGACACAGGTAAATAAAGTAACAGAACAAAATGGTATTTGACTCCTAATTATGCTACTATAATTGAGATATATGAAGAACAAATACATGTGTGCATGTTCATCTGCACAAAAAATGTACACTGAGTGTTTCCTAGCAAATCTTACACATGTAAAAAAAAGTGAAAGATGACTAAAATTTGCATCACACACAGACCCGTTTAGTTTATATTTTGTAGTAAATTACATTTGTGTTTAATTCTCATTAATTACAGTGGGGAGAACAAGTATTTGACACTGCCGATTTCACAGGTTTTCCTACTTACAAAGCATGTAGAGGTCTGTAATTTCTCATAGGTACAGCTCAACTGTGAGAGACAGAATCCAAAAAGTAATCCCAAAAATCACATTGTATAATTTTTAAGTAATACATTTGTATTTTATTGCATTATATAAGTATTTGATACATCAGAAAAGCAGAACTCAATATTTGGTACAGAAACCTTTGTTTGCAATTACATTGATCATACATTTCCTGTAGTTCTTGACCAAGTTTGCACCCACTGCAGAAGGGATTTTGGCCCACTCATACAGACCTCCAGATCCTTCAGATTTCGGGGCTATCGCTGGGCAATACAGACTTTTAGCTCCCTCCAAAGATTTTCTATTGGGTTCAGGTCTGGAGACCGGCTAAGCCACTCCAGGAGCTTAAGATGCTTCTTACGGAGCCCTGACTGTGTGTTTCTGGTTGTTGTCATGCTGGAAGACCCAGCCATGATCCATCTTAAATGCTCTTACTGAGGAAAGGAGGTAGTTGGCCAAGATCTCGCGATACATGACCCCATCCATCCTCCCCTCCAGGCCCGGACTGGCCATCGGGAGCACCGGGAGAATTCCCGGTGGCCTGGCGATTAATTTGGCCTGCTGCCAGCCAGCGTTTTTTATTATTATTTTATATTACTATCTTTACTAGTGATATTTTTCGAATTTGTCATTCAATAAAATTATTATTATTATTAATCATAATAAAAAATAATCATGAATCTGTTAGTCTTGACTGGCAAGGATACGATTCGACTTTACGTCTCAGCAATACGGTTAAACAGAAAATGCGAGCCGCACCCGATAATGGATAGAAAACGGCCAGGTGGAGCAGAGAGGGAAAGGACAAAGAGAAAGAAATCACTCCAAGAAGAAGCAGCAAAATGTTCCAAAATTACTGACATGTTCAGGGCTTCGAGTGCAGGTCAGTTTCATCTTTAAATACCCTCTAAGCAATTAAGGTTGAAAAGACGTTGAAAAGATGTCTTTGTGGTTGAAAAGACGTTGAATAGTTGTTGAAAAGATCTTTCACAATATTTTGCTAAGTGGGATACTGTCGTTTTTTCTTCGTTAACTTAGTATTGAACTGCTAGCAAATGTAATCAGTAGCGCCCCAATTACTATCGTCACTCAAAATACTACATGCTGAAGGAGATTAATATTTAGTGTAAAGTTACATGAGTAATTTAGCAGACAGATATTAACATTTATATGGTAAGTATTGGGAGCAGGGAGAAGTGTGATAAACAAATATAATGCAATAACATTTTATTAGACAATTTAGAAAAATATATGTGTGCCCATTTCTGAGGTTAACTTTTTTCCTTTTTTATCAAATCACGGTGGAGACAGTCAAATAGCACTAACTGTGGTGCAATGATCACACATCAGATTTAGCCAGGGAGTAAGATGGCAGGTAGAAGCAAAATAAGATTTTATTTAACATATTGTATATTTAAGTAATTTTAAGATAAAAACAACAACATTGTCATAAATATAATT
The DNA here is from genome assembly GCA_016801145.1 of Umbra pygmaea. Classification (NCBI taxonomy): domain Eukaryota; kingdom Metazoa; phylum Chordata; class Actinopteri; order Esociformes; family Umbridae; genus Umbra; species Umbra pygmaea. Next base: position 3,497 of record JACXGM010028785.1, on the reverse strand, counting down.
CTGATTTATATAGATTTTTACTAAAATAGATGTATATTCTGGGCAAACAAAATAAGGTGGTTGTTTTGCACCAAGGTGGAGACAGTTCTGTTTGTAACATGAGGCCAGAAGAAGAGGCGGGTGAAGAAGAGGCGGGTGAAGAAGAGGCGGGTGACGAAGAGGCGGGTGAAGAAGAGGCGGGTGACGAAGAGGCGGGTGACGAAGAGACAGGTGAAGAAGAGACAGGTGAAGAAGAGACAGGTGAAGAAGAGACAGGTGAAGAAGAGACAGGTGAAGAAGAGACAGGTGAAGAAGAGACAGGTATAAGAAAAATATACCGATACCATTCACAGTAAAGGCCAAAACAGGTAATTCCTAACATCTTTTACAGCAAAGACAAAATTAACACGAAGTGGTTGACATACTTTGAATAGTCACACTCTTTGTATTGTTCCATTTGTCTGGCATTTGCCAAACCCTCAGCTAGTGTGGTCATGCAGTGAAATAAATGTAATTTAGGGAAAAATATTGTTGTCCATGTTTCTAAATTTTAATTGGGTGCAAATGATGGCCTGGATGGGTGTAGGATTTCCCGGCCTGAAATTGTGTCCCAGTCCGGCCCTGCTCCCCTCAATATGGTGCAGTCGTCCTGTCACCTTTGAAGAAAAGCATCCCCAAAGAATAATGTTTCCACCTCCATGTTTTACAATTGGGATGGTGTTCTTGGGGTTGTACTCATCCTTCTTCCTCCAAACACGGCGAGTGGAGTTTAGACCATCATGCTCTACTTTTGTCTCATCAGACCACATAACCTTCTCCCAGTCCTCCTCTGGATCATCCAGATAGTCATTGGCAAACTTCAGACGGGCCTGGACATGCATTGGCTTGAGCAGGGGGACCTTGCGTGTGCTACAGGATTTAAATCCATGACAGCGTAAGGTGTTACTAATGGTTTTCATTAGGGATGTCCCGATCAGTTTTTTTTGCCCTCGAGTCCAAGTCTGAGTCATTTGATTTAGATTATCTAGCGATACAGAGTCCTGATCAGATACGTCTATAATATATAAAAAAGACATAATAATAAAATAGAAATACATTAGAGAATGTTACAAGAGGAATCTCACCTGTACATCTTGCTGTAGGTGCCTGATATCCGTATTTAGGTATTTCATGTCTTCTTATAATACCTCCAGACTGCAGACATACTCGCACTTTCTGCTTCAAGCTGCTTCCATTTTCTACTTGCCTACATTTAACTAATATCATCTCTGCAACAAAGTGATGTTATGCCGCACATGTTTCCGTTTCTGTGTGGAGTCAAAAGGGTCTAACTCTGTGCCACTGCATAACTATAGATGTGTTAAAAAAATAATGAGAATATATACATATATATCCGAGTCCTGATCGGGAGGTAACGTCCGATTCCGATCGAGTCTGAAACCATGTGATCGGGCCAGATTTCTGATCACGTGATCGGATCTGGACATCCCTAGTTTTCATTGAGACTGTGGTCCCAGCTCTCTTCAGGTCATTGACCAGGTCCTGCTGTGTAGTTCTGGGCTGATCCCTCACCTTCCTCACAATCATTGATGCCCCACAAGGTGAGATCTTGCATGGAGCCCCATACCGATGGAGATTGACCGTCATCTTAAACTTCTTCCATTTCCTAATAATTGGGCACAGATGTTGCCTTCACACCAAGCTGCTTGCCTAATGTCCTATAGCCCATCCCAGCCTTGTGCAAGTTTACAATTTTATCCCTGATGTCCTTACACAGCTCTCTGGTCTTGGCCATTGTGGAGAGTATGGAGTCTGAGTGCGTGGACAGGTGTCTTTTATACAGGTGATGAATTCAAACATGTGCAGTTAATACAGGTAATGAGTGGAGAACAGGAGGGCTTCTTAAAGATAAATTAACAGGTCTGTGAGAGCTGGAATTCTTACTGGTTGATAGGTGATCAAATACGCATGTCATGTAATAAAATGCTAATTAATAATTTAAAAATCATAATGTGATACTCTGGATATACAGACCTCTACACGCTTTGTAAGTAGTGAAACCTGCAAAATCGGCAGTGTATCAAATACCTTTTCTCCCCACTGTATATATTTTTCAAATTGCACTGTTAGTAAAGGCTTGCCAGTATTTCACTGTAAAATGGGAACACGTGTTGTATATGACATGTGAATTGTTTGGTAAGTTTTAACTGCATTTACTGTTCCATTCACATAACTTGTTAAGAAATTCACACGATTGAAGTGTAAGAATATAAACAGAAAATCAAATCATAAGATTATACCTACATTTTATTTGATAATATTGCACACTATTTTAAGTATTTATTATTGTATTTATCCCCATGTATTTCTTTTGTAAGAAGCAAAGAAAAATTAACAAACACAAACTACATAAACTAGAAGAAAAAAATATGAATATTATGAATATAGTTTGACAGGTGAGAATGTAGCCTTCCCTTTATTCAGTAGCAACAGGTATTTTTTATGGCAGAAGATATTTATTCTAACAACTGCATGAACAAGACATTTTTTTTCTTGAAGTATTAACTATAATAAACATATCAATGTGTGCAGAGTGATTAAAAAAATTCCTGCAGTTTTACAATTGATATTTTTGGATTTAGATTGGATTAGGAGTACATGTTGTAACACCAGTCTCACTTTGGCAAAACTTGTGCCACAAGAGACTGGAAGCATGCAATCGTGCAAACCTCATGTGTAGACCACCAGCTTTGTCCCAATTTAGCACACCAGATTCAAGTAAGGTCTTCATAAAATTGGAAACAAATTGATTCAGATGTATTCCATAGCTACAGTAGGACATCTAATATATAGAATGGCTGAAGGTCCCCAGACAAGATGAGAACTTAAACCACAGTTTGGATATTTACAGGTTCTTGAAGTCTTTGGCCTACTTCAGCTATTCCTAAAAGGACAATTGCATACATATTTACAATGGTACTACATGAAATAAAAAGTAACTACTCACTCAGATATTTGCTGAACCTCAGTCCCATAAATTCGTAGTAGTTTCATAGTAAATATACTATGGCTGTAATAGGGGAAAAACATGATTTTATACATGAGAAATTCAGGTTATCATCCACAGTATAAAAAAGTGTTCACTTGCCTTCGGCTTGAGGAATGGTTCATCTTAGTCGAAGCAGCACTACGATTTTTATTTCCAACTCTGAGAATTTTGCATGCCTCCTCTGAGGTATGAACATTGATCCACTTTAAATCTGAAAAGAAAAAATAAATTCCCTCGGCACTTTAAGGGCATGGACAGTAAAGTTGTTTTAAATCCATAATTTACTGAAACTAAAGTTGTTGATAGGGCGATAAATAATTTTTAGAGTTTCTGAAAAAGATATTGATGGACTAAGAAATATTTTAATAACAGCTGGTTTGCTTCTTAAGCAAAAAAATGTCCAACAAATAAGGAGTCCGCTTATACACACACACACATATACACACACACACACACACACACACACACA